>JBBPBX010013478.1:0-30215 GCA_038048925.1 Garcialebias charrua
ATACAGGTAGTCCCCGAATTACGAGCGCTCTGATCTACGAGGTTCCAGACTTACGAGCTGGCGAATTTTTGGAAAAAACGCAAAAAATACTGAGTTTTCATGTGTTTTTTCACCACAGTTAGTTAGTTAAACATATGGACACACGTTTCCGATCATTTTTATGCACTCATAAGCAGTTTTTGGATGAAAATAGAGTGTTTGTAGTCGCGCTAGCGAAACCGTTCCAATTTACGAGCGAAATTCCGGATTTACGAGAGACATGGCGGCCGTTCCAAATTACGAGATTTCCGGTTTACGAGCGCCTCGTTGTAACGGATCTCGCTCGTAAATCGGGGACTACCTGTACTTTTTTCATATTCATAACACAATTTTTGACTGATGCTTTACATTTTTAAGAATTGCAGCAGCGAGTCCTCCCGTGCGCGTTCACTTCACTCAGCTAATGTAGGCGGAGGAATGCTAGAAAGCTAGCAGCTCCGGTTGCAATGGATGGATGGATGGTGCTGCACCGCCCAGGCAAAATGAAGTTGTTTTGACCATTAAAGTGTGTTTATTAAGGAAAAGTTAAACTGAGACACACCTTTGCTATAATGTAGAGCAAACAAACAATTGTTTTTAAGCGTTAATTTTGTTAAATTTCGAAGAAATGCAAAGAGTCCTCTCTTGCACGCTCATTTCACTCAGCTGGTGCAGGCGGAGGAACGCTGGAGAGCTAGCAGCTCCGACCACAATAGATGATGGATGGATGGTACCATGCCAACCAGGCAAAATGAAGCTGTTTTGACCATTAAATAAACACATAATAAACCCGACGGGTCAGCGGTGATGCATAATAAATGTGACTTACAGTATACACCAAAGCAACTTATATATGTTTTTTTTTCCCTCTTCCTGATGCTTTTATTGACTGAGAACCCATAAATACTACCACTTGTTTGAATAGCATGGAGTTTTGCCTTTTCTTTCCATAGTCAATGTCAGCTATTGATAACTCTTATATAGAACACCACATTAAAGCTGACTGGATCCTCTCTTTAAAACTTTATTTCAAGCGTCAGTGGAGGAATCAATCAGTGACAGTAAAACGTCTCAGAGGGTAAATAAGCTGAGGCTGAAGGAGTTTGTTCGACAGCCATCACTGGAGTTCAGAGTCCTCGGCCTCTCAACAGTGCAGCCTTTCATCAGTATTTTTGGACTCGGACTAACCCAGCCTCTGCAGCATCCAGCCTTTTTTCTTGGGCCTGGCTCTAGACGCAGGGCAAATAGACTGGAAAAACGCTCTGTCTCGTCCCAGACACATCTCTCTCTGTCACTCTCACTCCTGAGGACAAAAAAAAAAAGTTTCCCCGCTCCACTTCATGTGACTTTTTTTCCCTTTCTTGATCTCTTTTCTTTTTAGATCCTCAGAGCACTGCACACCCACCCCCTCGCAGAAGGGGGGAGGACTCATTTGCAAAGCTGTACCTCGCCCTCATGGGCATTAGCGTCACGTTGTGTCTTTGACCCCGTCAGTGAACTGAAACTGCTGTCACTCCAAATCTATTAGTACCAGGACATTAATAATGTTGTCAACTGCTGGGTTTGTGTAACTTGAGCACACCGTCTCTTGCCTTCAGGTCTGCAAACCACCCCACCCCCCTTTTACTTTCCTTGCGTAAAGCAAGCTAATAGGAGTCAAATTCAAAGGGGAAGGCAATGGAGGAGACAGGTGCTGTCAACACTTGGTCTGAAAGAAGCTTTCAGACATTGTGGGATGAAAATTCCAGAAGTGTTCTTCTAAAACACCTCTTCCCATCCTTCTACACACCTTCTTCCTGAACCCTTGACTGGGCTGACAGAGATCATATCCAGTTCTGTCTCCTGACTGATCTAGACAAGTCTCAAGCTCTTTTCCTTCACTTCCTCTGTTCACCTCCACCTCACGGACAAGGGACACTCATTTGAGGACCAGAATGTGCAAATTTTGGACCGAGAGCACAGGTGGGTTGAGAGGGGGGTGAAAGAAGCTGTTTATATTAAGAAAGAACGGCCCTCGCTTAATAGAGGAGGAGGTCTGAGATTTAAACTTTCCAAGACTTGTAACGCAGTTTTGGGGCTGATTCCCAAACGTTTTACACCGGATGGGAGCAGAGGTGTCTTGTCTGGGAATTAGACTAGCAAAGATTTTGAGAAGCCTCTGCTGTTGGTGTGTGGTGTGATTTGTCAATTTACATACAGTTGTGTGTTTTCTGTCAGAGACCTCAAGAAACCCCTACTGTTAAGGTGTGATTTGTCAATTTACATGTATGTGTTACCTCAGCTTGCAATTTACATAGGTTGGTGCGTGTCTCCTAAAGGGCGAGATACACTCGAGCGTCCTCACGGTACGCCTATACGCAGCGTACGTACGCTGTGGCAAAAGCGTAGCCCCGCGTAGCCCCTCAGGGCAAGTACGCGCAAAAGTATTTTTTTACTATGCATACGCGATGCGCATACGCGATGCGCATACGCGATGCGCATACGCGATGCGCGGTGTCTGACCTAAACTTCCCCGGCGCCGGACTGTTTTGTATGTTACACAAATTAAATAAATTCCTCTTTTTTATCGCTGATCGGGCCTTTTCTTTTGTTTTTTTGCCTAAAGTCAAGTAACCGCTTCTTCCTCCGTTCACTCGATGAATGAAATGAATGAATTCAGGTCCTACCTGGGTGCGCGATGTTTTATATATTCCCTGGTGGGCTGTGTGCTGCAGGAAAAGCACTCCCTGTTATTATTTTTATTTCTGAGAGAACTTTTTATAACATATATAGTAGAAACACCGCATCAGAACACCGCAGCGGTCTTCAGCGAGCTGCTCATGATAGGTTTCACTTTGAGCTGACTGAAATCTGTCAATCATTTCAGTAGGCGTGTCAAAGTGACCAATCAGCGAGCTCAGTTGAGTCCCTTCCGTGTGCTGCTGCTCATATTACAACAAGGAGAACGAGAGCGTTTGAAAGCTGATAGTTTCTTGAAGTATAGCAGCAAAAACATACGCACAAAATATGCGCGTATACGCTCGTATACGGAGTCTGCTTCAGTGTATCTCGGCCTTAAGACTCCAAGAACGTCCTGATGCTACTCAATAATCCAGGTACAAAATCCAACAAGGTTAAGTCAGGTCCTCTGGACGGATTCTTTATGTTGAAACGTTTCTGTTTTTTTTTATCCTAGACTAATTCAGTCTGAAAAGTCATGACAAACAAACACAATGCTGGTGAAGATTCTCAGTCGTCCAGGACATGATAAATCAAAAAAGGCGTTCAATACAGAAACAACTGGACTTTATTTGTAACAGAAGACGTTTCGCTTCCCATCCGGGGAGCTTTATCAATACAATGAGGAGACTGTGTGAGAGAGAAGTGATAAGCAGGCTGAGCCACTGACACATAGGTTGGTGCGTGTCAGTGGATCAGCCTGCTTATAACTTCTCTCTCACACAGTCTCCTCGTTGAATTGATAAAGCTCCCCGGATGGGAAGCGAAACGTCTTCTGTTACAAATAAAGTCCAGTTGTTTCTGTATTGAACGCCTTTTTTGAAACAAACACAATAAACTTGATATTGAGCATCAGGGTAGACAGTGAAGCTAAAACTTTTCAGTTATCTCTTGTGTCTGGAATTTTTTGGGTGTTGTTTTTGCTGTGAACAATGAGTGAATCTAAAATGTAAATTGTGGCTGTGAATGTAGCGAGACAAAGGCAAGAGGGAACCCATCATGTTGCTTCATGCCATTAGCTATTATAAACCATCAGGGAAAGTGGACAGGAAGTCCTAAAAGCAGCCCTCTGGACCGCTCCAGTCTCCACGTGTCTGTCAAGAAAACACCTATTCCCACTTTGCAGAGGCAGCTTCTCAGGCCTTTATTGTGAGTTTTAAAAAACTCAGAGGAAGGAAATCCTGACATAGTTCTGAACTTTAACCTTAGTTTGCAGCTGAATAAAGACAAAGCTGCTTTTGAAGAGTGCTTATAAGACTTTTTCATCTGGATATATACAAAACAAAAAAAATCTCTATAGTAAATGATGTCATTTGCAATAGCAATAGCTCATGAGCAGAAATAAAAGTGCTTGGTTATGCTTACCGGTAATTAACCCTCCTGTTATGTTACGGGTCAAATTGACCCGTTTTAAAGTTTACATTTTTTTTAAAAATAGTTAAAAATATTTTTTCTGCATGAAACTTTTTCTATTTGTCTTAATAGTTCCAATCAACATATAAATTGAAAATGATTCACTTTACACATTTGTACCACTCTCTGCGTCTACTTGTTACATCGATACTGTTCGGGTCAATTTGACCCGGCAGTCAAAATGAATGGTAAAAAGGGTAAAAACATTTCCAATTCTATTTGTTTCCTTGAAACTATGAGACATATTTCACTACACACACACACACACACACACGCACACACACACACACACACGCACACACACACGCACGCACACACACACACACACACACACACACACACACACGCACGCACACACACACACACGCACACACACACACACACACACACACACACACACACACACACACGCACGCACACACACACACACACACACACACACACACACACACACATGCACACATGCATGCACATAAACCCACTTTCTCACTATTCTCTTTACTTCACAAGGAAACTGTGAGAAAGCAGGTGTTTATACAACTTTTGACGGGAACCTTTTCTGTTCCCGTGGGAAAACTCCACCCACACAAATCTTCATGACTCATTTGTCTTGATTTTAATGAGCGGGTCAATTTGACCCAGAACAGTAAATGTGTCTCAAGTTCAATTATAAAGATCACCCTTTGAAAAAAATAAAATAAAATGTAACATAATTTTTTTTACAAAAATCAATTTCAAGGATAATTATTGTTTTTTTGTGTGTAGGTTTTTTCAGCAAACATAAAAAATGTAAATCACATTGTTTATGTCCAAATGAGTTAGTCGTCATTATCCTTTATTTATGAGAAATAAAAAAAACATCATTGCACAAATATTGACTGACATGGTTAGTATTGGAGTTAATAATCAGATACAAAAAGGTTTTGGAGGATTTTTTGGGTTTCTGACACTATTACATGATTAAACACTCCCCGGGTCAAATTGACCCACGAACATTATTGCTGTACCTCAGAAACAAACATAACAGGAGGGTTAAAACCCCTCTTTTGCACCACGAAGCAGGATCAGTCAGCAGCGAGACGGGAACGAAGCGAGAGGGAAAACAAAAGTAGAAGGCAGCAAAAATGATGAATTCAGTGAAAACTGGAGACCCTGCCAGCAGGGGTGGGGGATGGGATGAGTCAGCAGCAGTCACCTGTGAATCAGAGCCCAGTCACGGACCACCGGTCCCAGATGTTTCCTCCATCCACACTTCTCTTACAGTAATGGCCTGTTGGGTCCACCCAGCCAACCTGACCACGTCTGTTGCATAATCTGACTCTCTGCTGAGGACTGGCTCTGTCTGGGCTCTGTGTGCCTCAGGTTTACTAGAATGGGATCCAGTGGTGGCTGGTTTAAATATACAGTCAGTGTAGAGTTGCACTCGGGTCAAAAATATCCAACCTGGCCGCTGCCATCAGCTCCGAACCCCACCCGATCCGACAAATTAACAGTAATAACAGGTCTGAACCTGAAATCCCCCCCCCCAATATTTTTAAGAAAGCTTTGACTGCTTATACCACTGACTATTAATTGTCAGCGGACGCACGTGGCTGAGTAAATGGGGCAGAAGATCAGAGCTGGGGCGCTGTCAAAGTGCATTAAATGCTTCCCCTGCTTCTACCTGCATTGGACCCTGCTCTGACATGTCAGATATTTTGTGAGCTCACCTGTTTGGGTCGTCGGCTGTGCGCGTCCGCTGAGTGCCATGGCTGAATGAAAGTCCATTTAGGCTGATGGATCGCTGGCAGCAGTCCATCTGAAGCTTTATTGACCTTTTTACCTCTTTCAACTGGTCAGTCAGCACACAGTCAAATGGCCATGTGCAGCAGGTGATTGTAGGGCAAGATGTGTTGGAATATAATTGGATGTCGGCCACGCGCGTCCCTGATGCAATAAAAAGCCCAACACTGATCCAGCTGAGTTCCTTGTTTTGTCTTGTCCATAAAAATGTTCTGAATAGTTCTTTGTCTGGCCAGTCACCTAGGACCAATCTGCCTTAGGAGACCCTACATGGGGCAATTTTGTCCCCAACAGCATAGCTCTTAGGATCATTCAGGTGCAGCGGGTTCGAATGTTGTCAGTCCATACAATGGGCGTTATCAACTGTTATCATCCCCATATGTAGCGGCGAATAGGTCACAATCTACCTACTAGCATGTTTAACATAACGTTATCAGCGTTATAATCGCTGTGAGTAGGCAGTGTGTTTCCGTGAACCCGGAAGTGTAGCGTTTTTGTTTTTTTCAGCTTATGTAACCGTTTTCCACAACCTAACCTTAAACCTGACCCCGAGGACCAACCCTAAACCTAACCCCCTTACCCTTGTGCCTAAACCTAACCAAGACCCTAAACCTAACGCCAGAGGCTTTACTCTAAACTTTAACACGTAGCTAAAGACGGAGCCTGCTGTCATCGCTTGCAACGGTGACAACGTACCTTTAAACCTACTAGTAGGTACAGAAGGGGCATTCTGACCAATAGGAATGGGGATGATAATAGTTGATAGGGGCCATTTTATGGTTGATAACATCCGAAGCGGGTGCACAAACTCCTCCACCACGATGAGGTGGTGATTCAAGGAGGAGTCTTACTCTTAAGTATTCCTAATATTAAAGGTCCTAATATTGCATCTTAGCACACAATATAGCAATAGCATTTCACTATTTCAATGTACCTTCAGTTTAAATGCTTCAATGTTAACACTAGGATCTAGTTACTTATTGCAAGAGGCTTATTTTTCATTATCCAGATCAATACAAATGCAGGCTTTCAGAAATACTATAACACTATCAGTGACATTTAGTGTAGAAAAGTATTAATGCTTGATAAGTTTTTTTCAATAAGCACATTCAAACAAGTGTAGCAATAGCAATGATTTATCACAGAGCCCAGTATATCCTGGAGGCTAGCGCTAGCATGCTAGCTTCAGAAACAAAGAAACAATCTAACCTGTTCCCACTTTTAGAATACACAGACAGCTGAAGTTTTTTTTCCCGCAAACCGAGACATCTAAAAGTTGAGAGGCGTATCAGTCAGAAATTGCAACACAGGCATTGAATAAAGGACTTTCAACGGCTTGAAGCCTACATGCAGCAGCTAGCCTCTCACACTTAGCCTGGTTGTGAGTATCATTGCACGATCTGTTCTGGGTCCAGAAGCACGATCCATACCATGCGCCCGTACTCTGGGCACAGGAGTGGTGCGCGCAGAATAGTCCTATCTCTTGTAATGAAGAGGAGTTAACTGCACATGTACAACTTTGAATGAGAGTCCATGGGCAAAGTTTCTTGTGCCTCCCAGGGCAGAAATACATCATCAATCATAGAAAACATATTTGAAAGGAACAACTTTACTCATCATTAACTATAAAATATTGATTATACACAAATAAAAATATATACATATATGTCATTATATTTTTATTTTATCGTTTCGTTTTTTTAAATTTAGGCAGCGGTGGTGTAACTGGTTGAGCTGCTGCCTCTCAGCGAGCAGGTCCCTGGTTCAAATCCTGGCTTGGGACATTTCTGTGTGGAGTTTGAATGCCATGTGTTTTGTAGAGCTGAAAAAAATCAAGCCTCGCTCTGTCCTTTGCTGCCACTAAGTCTGAACTAAGAGAAAATCAACTTCCAGATGTTTCCAGAAAACTCACGGACGCGTTTCTGCAATGTTTGGAACTTTAGTTTAAACTTTTAGGAATTTCTTAAAGCACAGAAGAATGTGCTGATTAGTAGTTTATACAAGGTAGAAATAAATGACCTGGGGCCTCATGTATCAAAGACTTGCGTGGATTTCTTACTGAAAAGTGACGTACGGTCAAATCCAGAAAAGTGTCTACGCATAAAAGAATCCAGATTTATCAAGCTGTGCGTACACCGGTATCCACGCACATTCCTTTTGTACATCACAATGAACGTGGAACTGAGCGCACGTCAGACACCTCCCCTGACACGCCTTCATTTACATATGTTAAACAGATGCAAATTACTTCCTGCATGTGTGAAGGACATGTTTGTTTGATCCCTGCGCGATCAGAAATCATTTCTAGATTCAGGAAAACAATGGATTTAATATAATATGAGTGAGGACAAACATCCCAAGTAAGAATAGTAATAAACTGTGTTCATCACGCAAAGAACGAGTGATTGTGTGCCGGTATTCGTGTGCGCGCACGCTGCTGTCAGGTGCGCCACCGGCTCATTCATTCATTCTGAGTGAAAATATTAACTTTGCGCACGAGTTAATTACCATAATTACTGTAAACACAGAGGAACTTACTTGGATGTTTGCTAGAACATAGATCTTCGTTTATTTAATAGATGATATGAAGAAACGAGTCTCTGCGTCTCAGTGGAGACTTTTCATGACATGACGTGATGTTGGAGTCTCCAAAGCGCGCGCTGCAGCCTTGTGCGCAATCTGTTTGTCTGTGAAGCTTTTACTCCCATACAAGTTATAAATGGTGTACTTTCACGTGTCATTTTGGAGACATCTACAATAAACACAGATAATGACACACCTCCACTGCCGTGTAACACCGGCGAGGGTGCACGCGCGCTCAAAGCGCGACCATAACTCAGCCTTTGGGATCATATGGATGAGACCATTCCATTGGACATGAATCGGCTTTGTGTGGACTGGACTGGCACAGCCCTGATCGACCTGCCAGCTCCCTCTAAGCTCCTGTGGAACCCCAGTTTCTGCACGTGCACGCGTGATGCGCGGCCCCTGTGTTGCGCCAGTGCGCAGCAGTGCCAAACTGAAAAATGATTATTTCTGAAAACGGCTGATAAGCCATATCCTAGATCAGAGAATTATATCTGTTTATAAATAAATGCTCTGCGTGTTACACTATCTATATCCTCCAGTAAGGCTGAATGTATCCGTTCCTGTTACATTTATTTTTTGCACAACTTTGCGCGTCCATGTGGATGTACTTGTTAATCGTGTGTTTGGTGGGAATATTAATCATTTTCACATCATGAACAGTTAATAGTAATAATAATAATAATAATAATAATAATAATAATAATAATGAATTCAATTTATAACGCACCTTTCATTAATGAAAATCTCAAAGTGCTACAAAGTGCAACAGAATTTAATGTCGATAAAACAAATAATAAAACAGTTAAAATCAACAACAGTATCAACTAAGATCAAAAGTAGAATCATGAGGAGGAAGAGTATGCTCGGTTGAAAAGAAAGGTCTTCAAGCCGCTCTTAAAGTCAACCACAGACTGTGGGGCTTCAGTTTTTCAGAAGCACCTGTAAGTGTCGCCAAAGGAACAAGAACCACAGAAACGTGCGTACGCAAGCAGGGGAGCTGGCGTGGAAATGTACGTGGATGCGCAGATATTCACGTTCATTTCAGTTTTGATACATACGGGGTTTTGCGTGGAAAGTGACGTGCGCAATGTTTTTGTGCGCACGCACGGTTGATACATGAGGCCCCTGGGGCCTCATGTACAAAGACTTGCGTGGACTTCTTACTGAAACGTGACGTACGGTCAAATCCAGAAAACGGCGTACGCACAAAAAAATCCAGATGTATCAAACTGTGCGTACGCCGGAATCAGTGTTGGGAATGTTACTTTAAAAAAGTAATTAATTATAGTTACTAGTTATTCTCCCAAAAAGTAACTGAGTTAGTAACTGAATTACTCACCTATAAAAGTAATTAGTTACCAGGGAAAGTAACTATTGTTTGTTTGGTTGGTTTAAGTTTAGATATATCTACGAATTTAAAGTAGAAATGCTTACAGCACCTCAACAGAACATGACTGGTTGACATACTATACTTCAAGTTTTTTCTTCATTACAAAATACAGGTTAACAAAATAATATAACAATTGTGTTTTCAGCTCTATGCACACCCTGTACTGTTCAAGTGTTTTCTTAGAAATAAAAGTAAACAGTTAAAATAAGTGCTTTGTAGTGTAAAATAAAATCAAACCCTCACACAACTGGTTCTTCAAGTATTTTCTTACAAACAAAATAACCATTTTAACAATATGAAGTACTTTTAAAACAGTACTGAAAATCTGAATTACCTGAGCAGTTGTGAGAGATGCTTGTCAGATCAGATTACGACGGACGTACACTTCTCTCCGGGACATAATGTACACTTCACATGCACGTTCTTGCCTTTTACCTCAAGGAGAGTAAAGTAATTTCTGTATTTCCACTTTGAAAACGCCAACTTTCCCTCCAGACTCGCCATTGCTGCCGGACTTTTCAGATTTGAAGCAGCGAGCCTGCGGCTTCTGGTTTGAGAGTGAACTGAACAACAAAACATCTGATTGGCTGACCTCTGCCTGAGACTCTACATTAGCCAATCAGCAGCATTCTTATTGTTTCGCCCCTCCCTCGCCTCTGCTCCCTCCCCCTCCTACCCTCCCTCCCCTCTGCTCCCTCCACCTCCTCCTCTCCCTTACCAAGGGGGGAAAAAAAGTAAACAGTTTACGAGAGCCAGCGCGGAAGACAACGTTAACTAACGTACCCCCATTTAGTGAATGTAACGGTAACGGCGTTGTAACGATAGACATAGTAACTACTTTGATTACCCGTTAATGAAAAAAATAACTCCGTTTGTAACGCCGTTTATTTGTAACTCCGTTATTCCCATCACTGGCCGGAATCCACGCACATTGCTTTTGTACATCACAATCAACGTGGAATTGAGCGCACATGAGAGAGTGGCCGACTCCACCTTTGACACGCCTCCATATAAATATGCAAATTCATTTAAATATGCCCTGCACCAGAGGAATGTCGTCTTGTCCCATCATGCATCACGTTCTTCAACTGCTAAAACAGCTAAAAATAAACAAAAAACAAGAATTTAAGCTGTGCAAAACTATTCAGTCTTTCTGTTTTTTATATTTTTTGCAGGTTATATTCTAATTGCGTCCATGTGGATGTAATAATTGTTAATCATGTGTGTTTGGTGTGAACAATGATGATTTTCACATCATGAACAGTTTCTCAGAATCACCTCTAGGTGTCGCCAATGGAACCAAAACCACAGAAACGTGCGTACGCCAGCCCTGGAGTTGGCGTGGGGCTGCGCACATTTCCACGTTCAGTTCTGTTTTGATACATACAGAGTTTTGCGTGGATAATGGCGTACGCAAGGTTTTTGTGCGGGTTAGGGTTACGCACCGTTGATACATGAGGCCCCTGTTCACCACACGGCAGTGTCGTCGTTTACATTTTATTTTTCCTCTACTGCTTTTCTGAAGACTTGCACTACAACTAATCTGACCTGTCCAAACTCAATAATATTCATACAAATACTGTATTTTCTCTCCACTGGTGTGTAAAACAGCACAGCTGCATGTTCCCAGTACAGGTAGTCCCCGACTTACGAGCGCTCTAACTTACGAGGATCCAGACTTACGAGCTGGCAAATTTTTGGAAAAAACGCAAAAAATACTGAGTTTTTCTGTGTTTTTCACCACAGTTCGTTAGCTAAACATGTGGACACACGTTTCCAATCATTTTTATGCACTCATAAGCAGTTTTTCGATGAAAAACGAGTGTTTGTAGTCGCGCTAGCAAAACCGTTCCAACTTACGAGCGAAATTCCGGACTTACGAGACACGTGGCGGCCGTTCCAAATTACGAGATTTCCATGTTACGAGCGCCTCGTTGTAACGGAACTCGCTCGTAAGTCGGGGACTACCTGTATCTACTTAGCCTTGTTTAAAAAAAGAACCACATCTCAGAGAGTTTGGGCAGCCGACCTGGGACCAGAAAGCCCCAGGTTCGATCCCCAGCCATCCCCACATGTCGTGGTGAGCAACATACCCAATCCCTAACAGCTACTGGAGCGCTTACATAACTGCCCACTGCTCCACCTGGGTGGATGTCAGGTGCAGTGGGTTAAAAGAGAGAACTACTGGTAATTTCTCCATTGTATGGGAACATACAATGATGACAACACATAGCACTTTACTTTACTTTTACCTAAAGCTGTTTGCTCTCTGTGACTGATAATTAAACCACATCTGGCAGTTTCTTCGGTCAACCAACACCACTGATAGTGTAGTGAAGAAATGCATTAACCACATGCAACCTGTCTGATATAGGAAGCATCGTAAACCCTGGGAGAGACCGTTTCACACGTACTGCTAAATTTCCCAGGTATGTTCTTATAAAATCAAAAAAAGAAGAGGAAATCTGGTTTCTATGATCGGCCTGCAGAGAACTCTGGGAAATATGCCTGAAAGAGCTGGAGTGAGCTTTTAAACTGGTCAGCAGTTCTGGTTTTCTTCCTCAAACCATAACTGACAAAAGATTCTTGAAGGACTCGATAAGTTCAACCGTTCGACCCTGGACGTCCTCTCAGCATCGTCCAGAGGCCGACTGTGTCCCACTGTCCTGCTGGTGCAGGACTGTTGGAGTGCCAGCGCCCTCTGCTGGTGCCTCCGTGCACAGACTTTCTGAAACAGCTGCAAATACAGCTGCTGTCCAAATCTCACACATCTATTTTGTAATATCTCAATAAAAAATGCCTACGTTTGGAAGAATGAACTGCTCAGAAAGTGTAAAGAACCCCAAGATCAAATCATTTAAAACTGCTGTCAGTGGCTCATTATGGTCACCATGGTAACCACAAATCTATATACAGTATGTCACTCCCTGAAATAAACAAATGGTTATGTGGAAGAAGAACTTTATATAAATTCTTGAACGGAGCATCAGAAGGCTCTGATGGTGAACTTCTATGTGCGAAACGTTAAAAAGACAATTTACTTCCTGGGTTGAAGAACATTTTGTGCTAAAATGTTCAAGTGTACACACACTGTATTCTGTGATTTGAACGAAAACGCCTTGTTTGTTTTATTAAAATTGAATTGAATTATTGTTTGTTTTCTTTTCGAGTGTGGGGGGAGTTACATTGTGCATCTTACTGCTTCCGAAATTCTTATATTTTGATGTAAAATTGTGTTTTATTTCAAATATGTGACAAAATGCAGGGGAAATGAGCAGAATGCTTTAATGTATTGTTTCCACACTTCATTAAGTTAATGCTGACTCAGCATCCACGCTGTATTTGACCTGTTTATAGTTTCTTCTGTACACTTTTTTGCAATAATTCTACGGCCACATATTTTATTTTACTTTAATCATTCATTCAAAAAAGTGCAAAGTGTGACTGTTTTTACTTTTTTAAAAACTTTTCAACATATTGAATTTAATTTAAAAAATCAGTAGAAAATCCTTAAGATTTTTATTTCTTAAAAGAAAAAATTGTACTCCATGCAATTGGTGTACTCTAGTGTTTTATGCTACTTTTAGATTTTAGCTACAGTTTTTATTTTTTATATGTACTGTATTTATTTATTTTGTTAACGTTTAGCTTATTTAAATGTTAGCATGTTTTGTATATTATTTGACAATTTTGTTAATTTTATTTACTTTTTTGCTTTAAAATCAGTTTTACTACTTTTCAGTACAATTTGGTAAATTTGAGCTAATGTTAGATTTAGTATTTTTGTGGATAACTATATTTGCTTCTTTTTACTTTTGTCTTTCAGCTTTTGTTTTGCTCATCTTTTTTTTTGGTTAGGTTATTTTCAGTTTGTTTGTTTTTCTCTTTTTATAAATATATTAGGGTATTTTAGTTAGTGTTTTGCTGCTTATAGTTTTAGCAAATGTGCAATTTTCAGATTTTGCAACAGTTTTGTTCATTTTAGCTGCTGTTTTTGCTCATTTTTGTTTCTTTAGCATATTTTCAGAATGCTCCGCTTGTTTTAACTCAGTTTCAGCTTGTTGAACACATGTCAACAGTCATCCAGAACATTTATCAGAAAATGCAGTTTTTATAATATTAACAATATTGACTTTTAAGTAATTTAAAGGACCAAGTTTAGAAGAACTTTTGATCCTGTCCTCTAGCCAGCTGTTTTTGGATTTTAACAACTGCATTACTATACAGGTAGTCCCCGACTTACGAGCGAGTTCCGTTCCTGCGAGGCTCTCATAAGACGAAAATTTGTACGTCGGAACACGAAACACGTGTTCTCGTAAGTCCGGATTTTCGGTCGTAAGTCTGAAAATGTATGCTAGCGCTACTACGAACACTCGTTTTTCATCACAAATGTTCATACTAGTTCATAAACATGCTCAGAAACTTGTTTCCAAACGGTTAGCTAACACACTTTCATCTAAAAACACATAAAAGTGCTGTATTTTTTGTATGTTCTTTACAAATTTACTGCTCGTTCGCCAGCTCGTAAGTCCGGAACCTCGTAGGTAAGAGCGCTCGTAAGTCGGGGACCACCTGTAATATAGTTTTAGAACAAGTTTCTGAATTTTAAACTCCATAACTTTCTGTCAAGCCTTGATGTTGACTGAAAGAAAAAATATGTAATGTTCAAAAGAGGTCATGACGCACTGCTTGATTTATTTTGTTTCTCTGCTTTTCTAAAAGCTTTTACGTCTGAAGTTGAAACCAACCACTTAAGACAAATTGCACACGTTCAAGACATCTTCCTATATTCATAAATTTAAGCACTTGTTTGTCTTGTGGAAGCATCAGTCTGTGCTCACACCACCAAAAGTCATGGTGCACCCGACAACCAGTCAGAATGCTTTAAGTGGCCAGGCGTGGTGTCACGCCTTGTCCTCGTCCTCTGAAGGGATAGTTAATAAAAAACGGTCCCGGGTTCCTGGCAGCTGGGCTGGCAGCTAATCAAAAATCCATTAATCTAGCGATCTACAGCAATTTGTTACTTTACAAGCAGATGGCAGTCCCCCCTGAAAGCAAACAGATCTGCGTTATGGACTGAATTTAAATGGCTCTTTACAGTGAAACAAGGGTCAGATGTTCAATGGGACTAAAACCTGGTCAGGATTTTAGCTGTTCATGCTGACAGCTTGGTGGCCTTCACACAGCTAATGCTACGAAGAACCTGCATTATGTATCTGCAAATGCATCATTTGCTACAGTGGCCCTAAGGTGTAAATGAACAACATTTGAAAAAAATGGAATTACATTTGAAAAAACACAACAAAAACACAACATTTGAAAAAACGAAATTACATTAAGCCAAAGCGGAAGTGGTTTGAATCACATTAGAAAAAAACAGAATTGCATTAAGCCAAAGCGGAAGTGGCCGGAATCACATTAGAAAAAACAGAATGACATTTGAAAAGAAATTACATTTGAAAAAACAGAATCAGATAAAAAATAAAATAAAAACAGAATGACATTTGAAAAAACGGAATCACATTAGAAAAAACAGAATGGCATTTGAAAAAACGAAATTACATTTGAAAAAACAGAATGACATTAAAAAAACAGAATGACATTTGAAAAAACGGAATCACATTCTGTTCTGATTCTGTTTTTTTTCTAATGTGATTCCGTCTTTTCAAATGTAATTCTGTTTTTTCAAATGTAATTCTGTTTTTACAAATGTGATTCTGTTTTCTCTAATGTGATTCTGTTTTTTCAAATGTGATTCTGTTTTTTCAAATTTGATTCTGTTTTCTCTAATGTGATTCCGGCCACTTCTGCTTTGGCTTAATGTAATTCTGTTTTTTCTAATGTGATTCTGTTTTCTCTAATGTGATTCTGTTTTCTCTAATGTGATTCTGTTTTCTCTAATGTGATTCTGTTTTCTCTAATGTGATTCTGTTTTCTCTAATGTAATTCTGTTTTTACAAATGTGATTCTGTTTTTTCTAATGTGATTCTGTTTTCTCTAATGTGATTCTGTTTTCTCTAATGTGATTCTGTTTTCTCTAATGTGATTCTGTTTTCTCTAATGTGATTCTGTTTTCTCTAATGTGATTCTGTTTTCTCTAATGTGATTCTGTTTTCTCTAATGTGATTCTGTTTTCTCTAATGTGATTCTGTTTTTTCTAATGTGATTCTGTTTTTTCTAATTTGATTCTGTTTTCTCTAATGTGATTCCGGCCACTTCCGCTTTGGCTTAATGTAATTCTGTTTTCTCTAATGTGATTCTGTTTTCTCTAATGTGATTCTGTTTTCTCTAATGTGATTCTGTTTTCTCTAATGTGATTCTGTTTTCTCTAATGTGATTCCGGCCACTTCCGCTTTGGCTTAATGTAATTCTGTTTATTCTAATGTGATTCGAGCCACTTCCGCTTTGGCTTAATTTCAATTTTTCAAGTTTTGTTGTGTTGTTGTTGTTTTTGTTGTGTTTTTCAAATGTAATTCCGTTTTTTCAAATGTTGTTCATTTACACCTTAGGGCCACCATAATTTGCACAGTCAACACCAATATTAGTTGGAACACACCCTACGGTCCCCCTTTTTGAATAGGGGAACCACCACCCCAGTCTGCCAATCCAAGGGAACTGCCCCCGATGTCCACGCGATATTGCAGAGTCGCGTAAGCCAACACAACCCCACAACATCCAGAGCCCTAAGGAACTCAGGACGAATCTCATCCACCCCAGGAGCCTTGCCACCGCGGAGCTTTTTAACCACCTCGGCGACCTCAGCACCAGAGATTGGAGAGCCCGACCCAAAGTCCCCACGGGGGCAGTTCCCTTGGATTGGCAGACTGGGGTGGTGGTTCCCCTATTCAAAAAGGGGGACCGTAGGGTGTGTTCCAACTATAGGGGGATCACACTCTTAAGCCTCCCTGGTAAGGTCTATTCAGGGGTTCTGGAGAGGAGGGTCCGTCGGATAGTCGAACCTCGGATTCAGGAGGAGCAGTGTGGTTTTCGTCCTGGTCGTGGAACACTAGACCAGCTCTACACCCTCAACAGGGTCCTGGAGGGTGCGTGGGAGTTTGCCCAACCAGTTTACATGTGCTTTGTGGACTTGGAAAAGGCATTCGACCGCGTCCCTCGGGGGCTTCTGTGGGGGGTACTCCGGGAGTATGGGGTACCGGGCCCTTTGATACGGGCTGTTGGGTCCCTGTACGACCGGTGTCAGAGCTTGGTCCGCATCGCTGGCAGTAAGTCAGGCTCGTTCCCTGTGAGAGTTGGACTCCGCCAAGGTTGCCCTTTGTCACCGATTCTGTTCATAACTTTTATGGACAGAATTTCTAGGCGCAGCCAAGGTGTTGAGAGGATCCGTTTTGGTGGCCTTAGAATCGCTTCTCTGTTTTTTGCAGATGATGTGGTCCTATTGGCTTCATCAGTTCGTGATCTACAGCTTTCGCTGGAGCGGTTTGCAGCTGAATGTGATGCAGCCGGGATGAGGATCAGTTCCTCCAAATCCGAGGCCATGGTCTTGAGCCGGAAAAGGGTAGCATGCCCTCTCCGGGTCGGGGAGGAGGTCCTGCCCCAAGTGGAGGAGTTTAAGTATCTCGGGATCTTGTTCACGAATGAGGGAAAACTGGAGCGTGAGATCGATAGGCGGATAGGTGCAGCGTCCGCAGTGAAGCGGGCGCTGTACCGGTCTGTCGTGGTGAAGAGAGAGCTGAGTCAAAAGGCAAAGCTCTCAATTTACCGATCGATCTACGTTCCCACCCTCATCTATGGTCATGAGCTCTGGGTTATGACCGAAAGAACGAGATCTCGGATACAAGCGGCTGAAATGAGTTTTCTCCGCAGGGTGTCTGGACTCTCCCTTAGAGATAGGGTGAGAAGCTCAGTCATCCGGGAGGGACTCGGAGTAGAGCCGCTGCTTCTCCACATCGAGAGGAGCCAGTTGAGGTGGCTCGGGCATCTGGTTAGGATGCCTCCTGGACGCCTCCCTGGTGAGGTGTTCCGGGCATGTCCCACCGGGAGGAGACCCAGAGGAAGACCCAGGACACGCTGGAGGGACTATGTTTCTCGGCTGGCCTGGGAACGCCTTGGGATTCCCCCAGAGGAGCTGCTCCAAGTGGCTGGGGAGAGGGAAGTCTGGGCCTCCCTACTTAGGCTGCTACCCCCGCGACCCGACCCCGGATAAGCGGACGAAAATGGATGGATGGATGAACACCAATATGGATGAGTTCCTGCTGTTTCTTCTACATAAATGAACCCATTTCAACCCCCCCCCCCCCAAAGCAGCAGTTGGGAGTGAAAGTGCTTCCAAATTTGTTGTAGACTGACCACAAGTCAAAGTCAAAGTTAGTCATCTTGATTTAATGAACAGTTCTTCCAGTCAGATGCTGCGAGGAAGTGTGACTAATCTGATGGGGCCAGCGGTGAGTCACACCGCCGTGCATCGTGTCCTCGATGATTCGCTTTTTGTTGGAATCTGTTTGCGGCATAATTCAAGCCTTCTGGGGGAAACCACTTGACGGGATGTGGCAGCCAGGTTGTTATCGTGATATGAATCTGTTTACACGCAGCTGCAGCTGTGGATTTATAGTCGAGCTTCTTGCTGGAGCAAACGACAGCGTTGCTAGTTTGGCTGTTGTGATTTATTTGAATGTTTTGAGGAGGCAAAGTGTGAAAGATGTCCTGTGGCATCCCAAAATAGATAGTCAAAAGTTTTGTAATGCTTAAATAGAGCGAAAAATAAATACATAAAAGGAAACTAAATAAATTGCATTTCCTGCAAAAATGCAGTGTGAATGCTTATTGCTGAAGAACTTGCTGAAAAACAGCTGAACTTTGCTTAAAAACAGGCTGAAATGTAGTTGAAATGGAAGAACAAGCCTAAATTAGCAGAAAAAGGCAGAACAAAGTATTTGCTATAAATAAGCAGAAATGAGCAGAAACATTAGGAAATTAGCACAAAAAAAAACTGAAATTAGCAAACAATGGCTAAAAAGTAGATGAAAGGCATGAAGAAGCTTAAATTACTAGAGGGAAGCAGAAATAGCTGAAATGAGCTAAAAAATGTGTGGAATTAGCTGTAAAAGCTAAAATTAGCATAAAACAGCTAAATAGCTAAAATAGCAGCAAAAGCTGAATCTAGCATAATTAAGCTGAAAGGAGCAAAACAAGCTGAGATTAGTAGAATAATTTTATAAGGCTGATAGAAGCAGAAAAAAGCAAAAAAAAGTGAAAATTATCTGAAAGAAGCTGAAGAAAAAACTGGTGAAAAGTAGCTAAAAGGGTGGAAAGAAGCTTAAATTACCAGAAGGAAGTGGAGAGAGCAAACTGTGGCTGAATTAACCTCTAGATACTACTGCAACAAACTTTAGTTAAATATCAATAAAACTGGCTGTTATGGCCATTGATTAGCTGGTGTGGCCCCATCTTGTATTGCATTGACTACACACATTTTTCAGATATAGATGCACATACAATGATTACATTCTGAAAGTTTTCATTTATAACCATGTGATTTACGAGACATTTTGCTAACAGACAATGAAGTTGACTTAAGCAAATCTCTTGCACAGTAAATTGCACTTAGAGTTTGTGTTGCAAGTTGCTCGTTGCTCCTTCCACACCAAATTAGAGTGCAGTGGCTGCAAAATTGACAGATTTGATTCTATTTTTATGTTTTCTAAATTCAGTCAGATGTGGCGGTCATCTTCATCTGGGTTGACACCAAAAGTTTGTCGATTGTGTATAAACATCTAATAACTAATATCTGCAAGTTTCATTAAAATCTGTCCAGTGGTTCTTAAAGGAGAAATGAAAAGTGTTTTTAAGCTAATAGTAGTCTAATGAAAAGCATAAAATAAGCTTGTTGAGAAATTTTCACAAGTCAAAAATGTCATCCTAACTCAAATTTAGACTTTGCAAAGTGAAGAAATTCTCATCTGGTGTTTTTGACCCCCCTCCTCCTGCCTGCTCTCCGTCCCCTGAATATGACATAGGCAGTGCAACTGGAGTTCATCCTCATACAGTAATATTAGTGTGTGTATCTAGTTGTGGACAAAAAGGTTTCAGTGTGTATCCTCATACAGTAATATTAGTGTGTGTATCTAGTTGTGGACAAAAAGGTTTCAGTGTGTATCCTCATACAGTAATATTAGTGTGTGTATATAGTTGTGGACAAAAAGGTTTCAGTGTGTAGCAATTAGGGATGCAGCAAAAAAAATCTATTTTTAAAGAATCAAGATTCTTAGTCCTGGCGATTCAGAATCGATTCTAAAAGCCCCAAAATCGATTTTAAAACTTTTTTTAAATTTTATATTGTATTTTTACCGCTCCTGTGCATTCGGCCGCTGTAGAATTTTGGCCGTGTAGGGCCACCGTAGTTAGTTAGCCAGGCAGCTCTCTATGGAGCCTGCTAGCAAGGAGACATTGAGCATGTTTCAACTTGCTCCTTCATCTTTAAAAATCATTTTAGATCCTACTATGTTCTGGGGAAGACAGAGCTTAACAAGACATTGGTAACTGTTTCAGGACATTTTCAACACCCCCACTTCCACGTTAGCATACGGCGCTAGCATGCTAACGTTAGCATACGGCGCTAGCATGCTAACGTTAGCATGCGGCGGCTAACGCACGGCTATTCGTATTTCCAGGATAGAAATGCCCATTAATGCACTAAATCACCAAACTATTTTTGACAAACTAAAGTGATATCCTTCAGATTCAAAAAAGTCTTCTGCTTCCATTTTAAATGCAGACAGGAGGACAGTAATGATGGGTTTATAGCTTCAGTGTTATTGTAAGATAGCAAAGGAGGTCTTAATTGTGTCATAAAAGTGCGTCCAGAAAAGTACTACAGAAATCACTGCACTTCGGCATGTAGCAGGAAAAATGTAAAAAACTATTTCTTTAAGCTACTGACTTGAAAAAAGCATACCAAGTATGTTTATGTGTGTTGTTTACTATATGAAATTCTTGTTATATCGATTTTTTCAGATTTGATTACATTTCTCCTTTAAGATATTTTGCCAACAGACAGACAAAGTAAACTTCAAAAAGTAATGTCAACATTTTAAACAATCTATCTAAATACAGTAATAGCAATCAGAATACAGGTGGTCCCCGACTTACGAGCGCATCGACATACGAGGTTCCGGACTTACGAGCTGACTAACGAACAGTAAAGTTGTACAGAACATACAGAAAATACAGCACTGGTATGTGTTTTTAGATGAAAGTGTGTTAGCTAACCGTTTGTAAACAAGTTTCTGAGCATGTTTATGAACTAGTATGTACGTTTGTGTTGAAAAACAAGTGTTCGTAGTAGCGCTAGCATAAATTTTCCAACTTACGACCAAAAATCCGGACTTACGAGCGACACGTGTTTCAGGTTCCGACATACAAATTTCCGTCTTACGAGCGACTCGTAGGAACGGAACTCGCTCGTAAGTCGGGGACTACCTGTATTTGTTGGGAATCAGTACCAACTACGAGCACACCAAATTTAAACTCAATATCTGTAAAACTGAAACAGTTATAGCCATTTTTGTGTTTTAAATTTGGTGAGCTGTGGCAGCCCTCTTGAATCCGATTGACTTTATTAGTTAAACAGTTTAAGATGTTGTACATTCAATTAATAAAGTTTGCATGTTTCATTCTTAAGATATTTACAGACAATTTGGGGGAAAGAACCCTCATCTGCATCATTAGAGGGAGCTGATGTTGAGCTGAATGCCACTTGGAGGATGAACTAAAGTTACCTTTTGATCTTTTTGTTTTCAGATTAGGATGATTTGCAACCTACTGAATGGACATGAGAGAGAGACAGGGGAGCGGCATGTAGAGCTGCGTTTGGCTGACATGGCCTTTGTTTGTGGATTTACCAGCACGATAGCAGGCGGTGTCTGGATACTAAGCCCAAAACCCTGCAAGCCAGACACTGCCTCACATCCTGTGGTTGCCATGGCAAAATGACTGATTATCTCTGCAGAAGTCAGAAACCTTCTTGTCGGGATGCATTTTGTCCTCATGCCAGCAAGATTACTTTAGTAACTTAAAGAAAATAAAAATACAAATGCCATAAACACTTTGGTTTATGGTATTTTTTGTCATTGATGGATTGAATTGCTGAAACGGAAAACGTTAAACAACAGTGAAGCATTAAAAAGAAATCCAAAAATTAGAGCAAATGACTGGGCTGGTCCCTCAGGGCATCCTGTGGCAGTATACCATACCATACCATACCATACCATACCATACCATACCATACCATACCATACCATACCAGTTTATTTATAAAGCACTTAAAAATACAGCAGCAGCCGTCCGAAGTGCTGTACAAGAATAAAAACAAGCACAAAACAATAAAAACAATCAATCTCAATCATATAAATATCAGAACATCACAAGTAAAATAATACAACATTAAAGCTGCAGTATGTAGCTTTTTTTATGAACATATTTCTTCACTCTGTCACTACCTCCTGACAGACTGATGTTAGCCAGGTAATCTCTGAAAAAAATAAAAAAAATATTGTCCCCTTGCTTCTCCAGGTGGTAAATAAGCATTTCTAAAAAGAAAAGGTGACCCGCCATTTTCCAGCCAATAAAAACAGAGTTTGTAACCAGCCAATAAAAACAGAGCTTGAATTTGAATCAGCCAATAAAAACAGAGCTTGAATTTGAAATTCAACAGACCACAAGGGGGCAGAGCCACATATGGCTCTGAGGGGGAGGGATCAGAATGCTTTGCCTGTTGAAAATATTTCTAACTGCTGCAGTTCTACAGAAACTGCATACTGAACCTTTAAAACAGAGATGTGAACTCATTCTGGTTTAAAAGCCAATGAAAACATATGTGTTTTTAAACGAGTTTTAAAAACAGATACAGGTATGTCAGGAGTATCTTGTTTTGGGAGAGTTTTGTTTTGGAGAAAAAGTTTCTGTTTCCATCCATCCATTCTAGGGATGGGGCCGATCCGATCCAGCATCGGTATCCGATACCAGCATACGGTAATGTATCGGATATCGGATCCAACCTGCCGATATTTCCAATCCAGCTTCAAAGAGCACTTGTGTTTCATCACATTCTGTGACTGCCGTCTTAACATTGTGTGAGTTAAACCCAATGAAGACACTTTGGGCCTCCCAACATGAAACACCCAAACTAACTGCACCTAAAGCTGGAAAACTAAAAAACCGCTAAGTATTATGGGAAAGACAACAACATCCACTCCCATAGTGGTTAAGGGAATGGACTGTGTTGTCTTTCCCATAATGCTTAGTGTTTTTAAGTTTTCCAGCTTTAGGTGCAGCATGAGTGAGAAGGTTGTGTGTGGTATAGACCTGCCTCTTGTGTGCTATGTAAGGTTGTGTGTTCCCTGTTGTGAGGCCCAGAGTGTCTTCATTGGGTTTAACTAACACAATGTTAAGATGGCAGTCACAGAACATGGTGGGACACAAGTGCACTTTGAAGCTGAATCGGAAATCCGATACTTAAAGTATGCTGGTATCGGATACCGATACTGGATCGAATTGGCCCCGTCCCTCTTCTATACAGTTTGTTCTACATATTTAACGTATTTTCTGCTTTCTGCTTTTATTTTCCCTCTTTCCCACTGATTTTTCTGTGATTTGAAATGACCTGTTGGGCCCTGACGTTGACGTAAATCTTCTCTGTCGCCTGTTTGAGGTCGCACCGAGGGAGGAAGTGTGTTCAGAGGTTGGATAAAATGACTCCGCCTTCCTTCACTGGCTTTGACGTGCTTCCATCATGTAAACACCAATCTGTTGAGCCGGTGTCGGTTTATTGTTTCTTCCACTTTGAAGGGTGAATATCAGCTGAGTCTCTGCGTGTTAAAGGTCGGCAGTTATCATGTTTAGTTCAGAATGCCGCGGTGAAACAGAACGATAGAATGATGTTGCCGTGTTTTTCCTGGCACTGGATGATGGATGATAGATAAAAGTGCTGCTTGGCAAATGATATCTTGTGATTTGTTTTAACCACTGACAGATTCTCCATTTATCTTCTCTAATTGATGTTTGTGCTCATCTGTCTTCTACCTGTCAGTTGGGTTTTTGTTATTTCTTTTTTCTAACCAGACACATTTTCCTCTTTTTCTCCTTCTCATCAGTCTTTGGCCAGATCTTTATTGAATGACATGTGCAGGCGCATCCAACACAGATTGTGTGTCTAAACTTCTCCCCACCATGCAATTATGTCATTTTCTGCTCAGGCTTTCCCTTGAATTGACGAAGCAGCTTGGCACATCGAGGCTTGAGAAAGCAATGAGTGAATTTCTCTTCTCGTAGCGTGTCCTCCTCTTCTTGTCATCCTCCAGTCATCACCGTTCGGTTAGCATCAGCCTGGAACATAAAACGGACTCATCTTCTCCTTCAGATACTCGTAGTCATGTGGAAGGATAAAGGACGTCCATCATTCAGCACTAAGCAGATACAATCTGATTGTGCAATGGTGCCATTAAACAATTATGTAAATTAATTTGTGACAGACTGTTGTTCTCAAAGAACATTATGGGATAACTGTCAGCAACTACAAAGTACTACAGTTTAGCTCAAAATCTGTTAATTGGTTGTGCTATAGCCATTTTTGGGGGTTCCTAAGGTCAGCTAGCTCTGGCCGCCATCTTAAATCAGGTTGATTCCAAATATTATATGTCATCATATGATTGTTTTCTGAAAGGTTCACTAAAATCTGTCCAGTGTTTCATGAGATTTTTTGCTAACAGACAGATGAAGGCAGCCTTCCCAAGCACCACCCCAGTCATCTGAAGAAACTGTAGCATTATGGACTCTAGAAAGCATAGTTTTCTCCAGCAATAGTCTTGGTCAGTTTACATACACGTATGGTGGTGGCCATCTTGGATTTTGACTAACCTTTCTTGCACCAAGATGGAAGTTGGCACGTTGCTTACTTTTTAAAGTATCCAGCTCGCATGGTTATATATACAAATTGGTGGAAGCCATCTTGGATTTGGATATGGCAACCTAAATTTCAAAAGGAACTTTTCTTTTGCTTGCGTGCTAAAACACACCAAAATGGAAGTTGGTACATCTATTACCAACTTTACCTTTATTCAACTCCTTCACAATAACCACATAAAAAACGTTCAAGGTCAGTAAGCACAACCAGAATTAACACATTAGGTGCACCTGATTATAAGTCTCAATGTCGATTTTTTTTAAAGGAAAATTAAAGGATATTAAGTACACCTTATAGTCTGAAAAATATGGTACTCTCTAGTCTAGACTTAAGGGAATGTGAAGACAGACTTGTTTTTATTGTACAATAAGATAAAATTGTGTGTATAACACGATCATTTATCTTCATCGTTGTGGGTAAAATTGTAGCCTGGTTAAAACCAGACCCTTGTCCTTCACTTTGCTTCGTACTAGGGTCTGGGACTTCTCCCATAGACAAGGATTTCTCCGGTAGATTTTTGACCGGACCAATCAGAGAACAGAAGGCGGAGTTTTGAACGACGTCGACTGACGTCGTCAGTTAAAATGGCTGCCGCCACGAAGGAATTTTCAAGAAAACAAGGTAAAAAACTATTATTTCTTTGCTGAGAAAAAATATATTTCTTAGCTGACGTTATATCAGAAGTGTTCCTGAGCTTAACAGTTCCTAAATCAATTCACGAAATGGTCAAATCTGCTGGATTTAAATAGTTTCGGTTTGACATTTTCCAAACAGCCTCGGGTGCGCTACGAAAATAAATGATAAAAAATCGAATTTTATCTCAAATGTTTCATCCAGGCCAACAGTCAGTAAATTAGAGCCATATAATTACACACTGGTAGCAGAAAAAATATCCACCGAGTGGTTTCTGAGCTATTTATCTGAATAGTTAGCCTGCCCTGGACCTCGCCAGGCTAAACTAACAAAACTCCGCCTTCTGTTCTCTGATTGGTCCGGTCAAAAATCTACCGGAGAAATCATTGTCTATGGGAGAAGTCCCAGACCCTAGTACGAAGCGAAGTGAAGGACAAGGGTCTGGTTTTAACCAGGCTAGTAAAATTGCATTAAAGGTCCAGATTTGTCCTCTTTGCCTCAGATCCACAAACCATGCAGGCTTACAAGTGACTGACAGCTGCCACAACATCAAATGAGCTCCGTGCTCATCCTGAATGTGACCTGCAGATTGTATTTCTGCCTCTCAAACTTGTTGTGCAGAATGTTCCCACTGGAAGAAAGCAATTATATGTAATCCCTCATCACTGATGCTAGGCTGCAAGGAAACCTTGAGTCTCCGATTTGTGCATTGCAGGCGTAAACTCCACGTGTGGGTGTTTGCAGAGTTAGAATAAAGCCACAATGAAAGGATGCATGATGTCATTACTTCAGGACAGGATTATGGTGCTGTGAGACGGATTAAATCCGTCATAGTTATTGGGATCTTCAAAAGATTGCCACAGTGAAAATTGCTTTTATGTGCCACAACCTGTACGTTGTTTGTCAATTTTTCTCAAAATTTATTGCTTAAACTTTTATCTTGGAGACAACCATTAAATAAAACCACAAAATTTTACTTTATTTATTGCTGAGATATAGTTGTCATGTGCATTAGTCTATTTTCAGAAAGGTCCTATAAATTTTGTAGCCAAATATGTAGATAGCCTCAAGCCAAAAGTCAACAAGCGTTTGTATCACCAAATTAGTTGCCTATATTTATGTAAGGTTGTATGCATATATTTAGAGGAAAACTTCTATATATTTCTGCAAATAACCACCTGGGAAGGAGTGCCAAACTCTCTAAGACTGTTTGCAACATGCATTTTGCATGAAAAGTCTTGAGAGAGCTGGCAATATTTGCACCTAAAGAGATGAATGTAGAGCTGCCACAGGAAGTCAAATTATTTTTGAGCTGTACCTCGTTATAACGAGAAAATTATCTCGTTATAATGAGATAGTTTCTCGTTATAACGAGAAAATTATCTCGTTATAATGAGATAGTTTCTCGTTATAACGAGAAAATTATCTCGTTATAATGAGATAGTTTCTCGTTATAACGAGAAAATTATCTCGTTACAACGAGATAATTTTCTCGTTATAACGAGAAAATTATCTCGTTATAATGAGATAGTTTCTCGTTATAACGAGAAAATTATCTCGTTATAATGAGATAGTTTCTCGTTATAACGAGAAAAGTATCTCGTTATAATGAGATAGTATCTCGTAATAACGAGATAATTTTCTCGTTATAACGAGATACAGCTCAAAAATAATTTTACTTCCTGTGGCAGCTCTACTCTTCCGTAGACAAGAGGAAGGGGGGCAATTTGCTGCACTGTTGCATTCACAACTCATCTTCTAAAAAAAAAAAAAACTTTAACCAAAGTACTTTGTAGTAACAAGAACTATAATTTTATTAATTAATTTACATTACCATGGGATCACAGAACATTTTTTAAAAACAAGCTTCAATATCAGAGGTTCATAAACAGAATCCTCCCCGTCAGCAGCTATGGAGAGGACCAAAAAAATGTGCAGCGAGCTTCCTCGTTCTGAAATAGAAATTACCGTATTTTCTGGCATACAAGTCGCAAATTTTTGCATAGAGTTGTCAGTCCCGCGACGCATATTCATAACACAATTTTTGGCTGACCCGTTAAATTTTGAAGAACTGCAACAGCGAGTCCTCCCATGTGCGCTCACTTCACTCAGCTGGTGCTGGCAGAGGAATGCTGGAGAGTTAGTGGATGGATGGATGGATGGATGCATGGATGGATGGATGGATGGATGGTGCTGCCCAGGCAAAAGTAAGCACTTTTGACCATTTAATAAACGCAGTGTGTCAGCGGTGATGCATAATAAATGTGACTCATATGTTTTTTTTCCTCTCATGATGCATTTTTTGAATGATGTGACATACTGTATACTCCAAACTGACTTATATGACATAAAATACAGTAACTACTTTTTTCAATTGATGTTATAAAGGAGGATGTAGTCAACAAACACCAGTCAACAAAGCCCAACAACTTTAAAGTATTCATTTAGAACTTCTGTAGTGAATGTGATTTGTCCTTTATAGTCTGATTTGCATAGTATTATGTGTTTTTGTACCTTTTTGTTTGAACCTGCAGCTCACTGTGATAAAGCATTCTATTCCTATCTGTAACTTTTTGTTTTGTCACATTGGGCCTCATGCACGAACCGTTCGTACGCACAGATTTGTTCTTAAACTGTGCGTACGAGTGATTTAGGATCATTTGTGGCATTCAACAATGTTTTCGTATCCTAGGATTTTTTTCAGATACGAACAAAATTTACGAGTGGTCCGGACCTGTCGTAAATTTACGAGGAGTCGGTCCGCTGTTATCCAGACGGACTTCCTTCACTAATAACTTCATATTTTGTTACTCAGAAAATATTCTGAGTTTAAGAAGAATTAAATGCAACGACACAAATTTGTTAAATTAAAAGAAGCGGCTTCACAACCCCCCCCCGCGCCACTCATGTCGACCACCGTGCGCCACGCGCCACGCCACGCGCCCCCCCGCGCCACTCATGTCGACCACCGTGCGCCACGCCACGCGCTCCCCCCCCGCGCGGCCGCGCCACTCATGTCGACCACCTCCTGTCATGTTGGCACGTGCCAACATGACAGGAGGTGGTCAAGGATTGACCACCTCCTGTCACCACCTCCTGTCCGTGCTGCGGCGAGATGTTTTTTTGAAGCCATTTTCAGATCAAACCATTTATTCTTGATTTCTGATACTGTACGACCCACGGGAGAACATGCACTATATTAATATGAAGTTAACTGTAGTTTCGAGACACTTTAAAATGCTTCTGTTCAAAAACACATCCGACACTTGCGGGGGGGGGGTAGCAGTGCGCGACTGAGAGCAGATCTCCGAACGCGTAAAGTTCTTCTTTTTACTTCTTGAGTTTGAATGAATGGACACTTCCTGCTGTCTGAGGCAGGAAGCGTGGCCTTATATGGTGTTTTGAGGGGTGGACATTATGTAAATTACCTTCCCGCGAGCACGCGCAGGTGAGTAGAACAGGTGGGATCCATCAACTTTAAGCAGCCCGTTTACACGCTTTTCCTGTGGATAGAAGACTTTGTTGGATCTGACGTGGCATGTTCGTACGAACAAAAGTAGGAGAAATTTAGGATAAAAATACGAACATTTTCGTGCATGAGGGCCATTGTGTGTGTGTGTCAGTGTATCAGTGCAATTTGCTTAATGCAGAGAAGGAACAGACAGCAGTTGCAAACGATGTGCAAAAAAGGGAAAGAAATGCAGTTGTTGCACGGTTTTAGTGAACACAAGCTTCACTTTTTATTTCATCCGTGATGCTCATTAACTATGTTTAATGTAATTTACGTTCAGTTTTATCTATATAGCACTAGTTCACAACAAAAAATCATCAGAGGGTACTTTGCAGAAGAGAAATAGAAAAACAAATCATCAATTCAAGGTCAAGGTTCCTTTGTTTGTCATTCGCATCTCACGTGGTACATGTGGTGGAACAAAATTGTGTTCACAGAGTCCCAGTTACACTAAAAGTATAAATTGTAAAAGAAAAACAGTAATAAGATCTAAAATATGAACTAAGAAATACACTAAGAATATACTAAGCACTATACCCTGATGCATGCTCAATAATCCAGGTAGAAAAATCTAAAAAAGCTAAGTCTGGTCCTCTGGACATTCAAAAAATAATAATAATAAATGTAGGAACGTTTCGTCTTTCATCCGAAAGACTTCCTCAGTCTGAGGTGCTGTATTTAGCTCAGTCTTATAAATAGCACCCTCTCACAGTGGATCAACCAGTTGGCTGATGACAGCTGAAACCAGCTGCTCACATGATCAAGGATGGTCCTCCTTGATCATGTGAGCAGGTTTCAGGCTGTCAACCTCCCTGACAGAAACTGGACGTTGGTTTGAAAACCTTTACTCAAAGATTTAATGTCACGTGTTTGGAACTGTGCATGCTCTCCCCAAGCTAACCTGCATGTCAGGCTAACTGATAACACTAAATGTTCCCTAGGTGTGAGTGAGAGTGTTAACGCCTGATTTGTCCCAATGTGTCCATGTGACAGGCTGGTGACCTGTCCAGGGTGTAGCCCGACCTTTGACCTTTGGCCCCGAACGAGAACAGAAACTTTACAGAAGAGGGGAGTAAATGAAATGGGGGCGCGTACTCCTTTTCAATCTTTGCATCCATTCATTACTTCATGTAGATGACAAGCTGGAAGGCTTTCTGCAGAACCCGTCAACGTCTGCTTTCCCACGTCTACCTTGTCACCAGTCAGCTGCATTCCTGTTACCGCCCATAAACTGTGATGTCACC
>JBBPBX010013478.1:30309-52334 GCA_038048925.1 Garcialebias charrua
TTCCATTGGCACTTGGCTCATTAAGTTAATGCAGCTGCATGTTGTGTTTAATTACATTCAGTACTCATGCGGGAGCATCGCTGCTGCCAAGCTGAAGTCTGAAGTCCTCAAACCAGCACGGCCATGGACGACTCGTCTTTCCCAGTCGTCCTCTTTCAAACGGTTTCACAGCTAAGCGTCCTCTGAGGGATTGTTATGCTCAAACTCCCCAAATGCAATTAGGCTTTCAGTTGATCCGACTGTATTGGAATGATGCCCCGATCTAAGAGCTATACATTAAGAGTCAATCAGCTGGAGTACTTTAAGTAATACACTGACTTCCTTCCTCTCTACCTCACTTCTCTCACTCCTGCCTTTTCCCTCCTTTTACCTGACTCCCCCCAGAGGCCGAGTTGTGCCACTGCAGGTTTCTGGTCAATAACACCTGCGTAGCTGTAGTCTCTGCATTGTGATCAGGACGACTGGAGGCGGTCCGTTTGCTCCGGGGCAAGAGCCGGCTGCTCGTCAATGTGTTGTGGATCATCCCTGCAGCAGAGTGGGACTGGTCTGCAGAGCAGGTAGAGCCAAGCAGAGGAGAGATGCTTCACGCTGCATCAGTGAGGATAACATCAGCAGGGAGACCGGACTTCATTGATTCTGGGCGCTGAAGGAAAGGAAAAGCTGAGCGGGTGGCTGAGGGGAGGAGGAATCTTTGGGTTTTTACTTACGTATGAGTAGCTGTGTTGTATGTGTAGACTGTGCGTGTGTGATGTCACTTTCCTCAGTCAGCATCTCTGAAGGAGTTGTTCCTGCTGGTGGAGTCCCAGTGCCAGCGTCTGCTTCCCAAAGCCATTAGGATCCAGACAGGTCGGGTTAACGAGTGCACAAGAAGGCTGACTCGCTCAACTCCCCGTCGAGGAGCCGTGAGGCGAGCCGGCCATGTGAGCCGGCGCCCGGCCAGGAAAGTGAAGGGGACAGGCGGTGGGAGGTGGTGACAGGTAGTAGTACTCTCAGGTCAGGTCTGAAGGCGGGGAGGCGGTTTGATCTGCAAGCATGTTGAGATTATTTAAACTAAGTTGGGGATTCTTAAAAAAAGTTACCTGTTTATTTCCTTTCTGGCTTATTTCATCATTTTTTTTATCGATATAGAAGTGGATATTATTTTCCAACTAGACAGTTTTGTCAGCCGACACTTGTTGTCTAGCAGTTTTTATCAAATCTTATAGGTTTCTCTAGATCTGGTGTCATTTTTCCATCTGTTGGTGTTAAACACTGATGTGCATCAGGTAAACAAGAGTGAATCGAGACTGATAAATCTCAGGTTTAGGGCACACGCTGCTCCAACATGGGCTGTTTGAGCCAAAATAAGCATCACCAGCAGAGCTGTCACCAACTTTACTGCTCGAGCCGCTACACAGAATAAAGAGAACTGAAAACTGAAAGTTATGCACCATAACTCATGTTCCCTGAAGGAAGGGAACGAGTTGCAATATACTTGCTATGGGAATTGCGCCCCCGCGCGATTACCTGAAGGAATACATTCACGCCTTTACGGCCGGGGCGTCACCCTGCGCCAGAGGTACCGCCCCCCCACCAAAATTGCACTTCACCGAGCTTTCAGCATTGAAAGGGCCAGATATGTTGCACCTCGTTCCCTTCCTTCAGGGAACATGAGTTATGGTGCATAACTTTCAGTTCCCTTTCAGTGTGGTCTCTCGGTGCAACATACTTGCTATGGGAACGTAATTCATTCACGCCCTTGAAATGCTCAGTAAAATGCCTGCTAGTGTGAACGTCTGCCTTTGACCAGTAGGCATCTCAAAGCTACTTTCTATTGTGTGTTAGAAAGAACAGCCTGAGTGACATCACACGCAGTAACATCCAAACTGTAATGCTTTGCAAAAGTGTTTAATGAGCTCCAGTTTGCTGCAGCGCAAATGTCTGCAATTGGCATGTCCTTGAACAGTGACCACGAAGTGGCCAAGCCCCTAGTCGAGTGAGCGTTCACTCCAGGGGGCACCTGTTGACCTTTGCTACTGTACGCCCTTTTAATGGCCTCCGTCACCCAATGTGAGAGGCGTTGTTTTGATAGGGCCTTTCTGGTAGCAGGTGCTGCAAAGCAGACGAACAGTTGATTTGTTTTCCTCCATTTGGCTGTTCTCTGCATGTAAGTGCGTAGAGTTCTCACAGGGCAGAGAGCCTTCAGCCTCTCCTGTTCTTGAGCAAGGACAGCGGACCAAAGCGCGAGTATAACGAGGCCTTGATTCACAGAAGCAGCTACTCTGTTCTTAACAGGTGTGAACTGCCTGGGAATCAGATTTAAAGCTGCATTATATGTCTTTGAAAGTTGGAACCTGACATATAATGTCAAAGCCAAATACTGTAATTCAAAAACATATAATGCAGCTTTAAATCTGATTCCCAGACAGTTCACACCTGTTGAGAACAGAGGAGCTGCATCTGTGAATTAGAGTAACAAAGACCTTAAGAAACCCCCTACTGTTAAGGTGTGATGTGTTGATTCGTCAATTTACATAGGATGGGTATGTTATCTCAGGTATGTGTGGGCGTTATCTCAGCTTCCAATTTACATAGGTTGGTGTGTGGCATGTCAGCCTGCTTATAACTTCACTGTCACACAGGCTGCTCCTTTGAATTGAAAAAGTCCTTTGGATAGAGGGTGAAACATTTTCTGTAACAAATAAAGTCCAGTTGTTTTTGTATTGAACACTTGTTCTGATTTTATCATGTCCTGGATGACTGAGAATCTTCACCAGCATTACAGAAAACTATTACATAAAACTAAACATAATCATAACAGCAGTAGTCCCCCCCCCCTCCCCAAATTGAATAAAGTAGATGCAATTTCTTATATTTTGTTGTATTTTAACAGTCTACATGCTTGTAACAAACAAACAAACAAACAAACAAAAAATTCCAGACCACCAAGCACTGGCTCACAGACTCCTGGTGGTCCAGGGACCCCAGACTGAGAACCACTGTTGCCACTGTTGTAAAGGGCTTTGAGTATCTTGACTAAAACGGTGCTATATAAGTACAGTCCATTTATGTTTACCTACATAAGTAAACACTTAATTCAATAAATATCTTAGAGAGCATGGTACAACAGCTCTCCTTGTGTAAATAGAGCATGCCCCACTTCTTTCACACATTCCAATATCTAACACACACACCCTCCATCGATAACTGCCTGCACTAATGTAGCGCTAAGTTAGTGGTGTGCAATACAGATAAGCTAGCTAAGATGCTACAGACGTGACACTCTGCTTCTCTCACACATCCTAACCCTCCACCACCCAAGTCAACAATTGCTGGCACTAACGTTGTGCTAATCTAGTACGCAACACAGAGGTGTCTCCCCCTCCTTCCCCTTGTAAGCACCAGGCCAAGCTAGTGTTGTGTTTTAGACCACCTAACCCGAGACCAAATCAAGACCAAGACCAGAGTGTACAGATACCGAGACAAGACCAAGACTTTGAGGATCCGAGACCAAGTCGAGACCGAGACCAAGGGAGGGTGAGACCAAGTCAAGACCAAAACCTCAAATAAAATACAATATTTTATTATAAAATGTTTTTTTAAGTTACATACTGCAACTAGTTTGCTTTTGAATTAATATATCAGCTTTTATGAATTTTCAAAGCTACATAACAAAGAAATCAGACATTCAGTGGCCTAACTGCATGTGTTTCAACAATAAAATTACACAACTGTTAAACTGGAAGCAGTTTCATCACATGACAAGTCTTAGAAGCAATACAACTATAAAATGCTTAGAAGAGGGTTTTGTCACTTCAGTTTTTAATAAAAACTGAAGTGACAAAACCCTCTTCATACGTCAACACCAAGGATAACCATATAGTTGCATTAGTTAAGTATATTCTTTGCAATTTAAATAGCCAAATTTTATAACAGATGATTTTGGCAGACATCTTCTCCCTCGCCCAGACAATCACTTCTCATTTTCTTGGAGTGACCAATGTTGCCAGATAGAGTCAAGGTTTTCCAGCCCAAAAATCTGTTAAAAACTGCCATATCAGACAAAAATCTGCCCAATCAATATATTGTTACAGTACATTTACTGTTTGAACATGAACACACATCAGTACAAGCCAAGCTAATTTAACAACATGAGGCAAAATGCAACAATACAACAAAAATCTTCCCAGAGTTCCAAGCAAAATCAGAATGAAAACCACCCAATTGGCAGTAAACCACCCAATCTGGCAACACTGGGAGTGACACGTGTGAGAGAAAGTGGGTGGGCGTGACAGCGGTAACAAAAACTGTATTTTGCAATGAGTCACGTTATCGATTAGATTCGAACCAGTACATTTTGCATCCAATAAAAACAAAGATGTTAACAAATAAACTGGACAATATTCTGGTAATTTAGTGACATTTCCACAGTTGTGGCCTTGACTGTCTTGAAATAAAAACCTGAGTCCTCAATGTCTGAGACTGAGACAAGACCTAGACCAAATGCGGTCGAGTCCGAGACAAGACGAGACCATCAAAAAGTGATCTTGAGATCGGTCTTAAGACCAAGTACTACAACACTATGCCAAGCCAAGTGTCCTTGAGGAAACATGAGGTGTGGCGAGTTGTTGTAGGTAACCAGGAAAACCCGGAACAGACTTTTATTGGATTGCGTATTCTGTTAATTCAAGTGGAATGGATTTATTCACAAAGAAATAGAAACAGCGCTGGGTGAACTAATATTTCATGGTAAATGGGGGGAGGGGGCATTCCAAATTATTATTTTGTTAATGTGAGGGGGAGACTTCCCCTTCACATTGCTGCGCTGCCTATGCTCACTCCATTCCATCCTGAGGATCATTATTCTTTGTTTGCTGGGCTCTCAGTAGAGATATTTTAGTTACTGTACATGCATGAAGGTGTGAATCAGAGTGAAAATGACTTTGCATCAGGTTTAACTCTCCAAGCTCTAGACCTCCTCATATTTTGTTTTTTCTCATTTTACAGTAATGTCTTCTGTCACGCCTCTCTCAAACTATTTGTTTCATCTGTCAAAATTATTAACTTTGTTGTCCTCAAAAGAGCGTTCCTTATTCTTAGGGTGTAGGTGGACAGCTGAGTCTTTTCCTGGTTTACTGTTTCTTTATTTCCTGTGCTGAGCCATGCGTCTGTGAAGAGGTTATTTACGTTAAATATATAAATACATAAATTTGTGAATGTCACCTTAATTTGCTCTTGGATTAAAATAATGTATTAGTACTTTGCAGCATAAAAAAGTAATGTTTAGCAAAAACAAAAGTACAAGTATAAACTTTTGAATTAATGTACAAGTGTATATGGTAAGTCTTATTGTACTTAGTCTTAGACTTCTTTTATACGTTTGAGTGTAAGCCAAGTACTGTATACTTCACTATACTATTCTTAATAGTATCTAATGTACGTAGTTCATAAAAACTAAACTTCAAGTACACAGCCTTATTTTAAAGTATAAAATGAGTATACTCTTAGTACACTTAAATAAACTTATTTTTAGTATATCTCAGATAAGTACCTAAAAAGTATACTTCAAGTCAGATTAGTACACAGCCTTATTTTAAAGTATAAAATAAGTATACTCTTAGTACACTTAAATAAACGTCTTTTTAGTATAAGATAAGTACTTAAAAAGTATACTTGAAGTATACTTTAATATACTATTTTTTGCTAAGGGTATGTAGAGGTCTGAACATTGTTCCACTGAAATAGCAGGTTTTCCAGATTACCTTGACAGCTTTACAAAACTTGAATGAAGATAATTTACAAGTTTGGAGTGTTTCTGTTTCATTTCTTTTACTTCTTTCCTCATAGGTCATGTTCATCTCATTGGGGCTATAGAAGAGAAGTCCAGTGTATTTGATAGCATAATTCTGTTAAATACAAATAAAACATCTGCTTTGCAAACATAAAACATTATCTTGATTTACTTCCACTTTACTGACCTTCTGTAGCTCAACTAATTTGTATTTTTTTTATGTCTAAGTTGTTTAACCATTTTTTAAATTGTTAAATTCTATTTAAAGTTGCCACCCATAAGCACTAAAGCACCCTTATTATGAGAATGAACTTTCTTACCCTAATTATGGTTTGGCTGTTATTCTTTTGTTCAGGTCATGCTTGTCTGTTTACTACTAGGGTGAGCAGTGTGCTATAACTTTTGGTAGCAGTTACAAAATGTTCACATATACAGTTGGATTTAGGCAACAAAGGAAGAAACCCTAGACTTCTTCAGAGCTTTGTAGCTCAAACAAATTTGCAGTCAAAACAAGTGTTAAGCTATAGTGGCATTTTAATATCTAATGTTTTAGGAATTTTGAAGTGTTTTTTAGGTGTAAACATTTAGCAGTCTTTGGTCTTTGTTCTGCATGGGCTAACAATTAGCTCATAAATTGATGTATATTTTTTATCAGATTATATGTTATCTTACTGAAATGTGTAATCATCCATCCATCCATTATCTTTAACCGCTTCTTTTCTGGGTTGCGGGGGTCACTGGTGCCCATGTCCAGCCATCAATTTCAATTCAATGTTTCAACTCAGTTCAACTTTATTTTGGTAAATTAAAAACATTACAAACAAAAAGAAAACAATATTAAATGGTAAATCAATAATTTACCAAAAAAGGAATAGGCTGAAGCCAAGGCTTATACTTGCCTACCCTATTCATAGACTCAGCAGTCTACATAATGACATATATCTACTGTCCACATACAGTATATACATAAGTGCACATACAAACATTTACTGTATATTATAAATACGCATGTACACATACTCACATTACATACATACATGGTTACATAATACATATATACATCTACATAACATCTCCATAAGCTCCCATAATTTTACATTTTAAGGCTTTTTTAAAACTTACCCAAAAAGCACATAATTTGAGATTATCATTCAGTTCATTCCACAGTTTCACGCCGATAACTGAAATACATATAGATTTTACTTTACAGGAAACCCCCGACCTACGAACGAGTTAGGGACCTAAGAACGGTTCGCAGCTCGATCCGTTCGTAGGTAGGGGGTGAAAATTATATTTAAAAAAAATTTATTCATTCATTCATTCATTCAACCTTTATTTATCATGCTAACGGAGCGCGCACACACATTAAATGTACAGTAGTGTACTGTAATGTTAAACATTGCTATTCACATTTACAGAATAAATAAAAATATATTTTCTTACTTTGAGATGGTCAAAGCCGACATCTTAGGTTGCCATGCGTTGATTGTTGTCGGGGCCGAGCAGCGCGGCGGCCGGCCAGTGAACCACCGCAGCTGCTCCAGACCTGTGTTAGCTAGCTGGCTAGCTTCTGCTAGCCAAGCCATGAGCTGGTGTTGGAGCGGCGGCGCGATCAATCTGTAGCTCCTGCTCCAGCCTGAGACGTCCACAGAGCTCACAGAGACGTTTCCAGCTCGTAATTAATCCATATGAAGCCATCCTGGTCACCAGTCTTCGGCCGGCTACCGTGTTAGCTCCCGTGTTAGCTTCTGGAGCTAGCCAGGCCGGAGGTGTAGCCAGGCCGGCCGGAGGTGTTCGCACGGCGGCCTGGCACGATCACCGATAAATCCGCTGCTGCCTGAGACATCCACAAAGTTCACAGAGACGTTTCCAGCTCGTAATTAATCCATATGAAGCCATCCTGGTCACCAGTCTTCGGCTGGCTCCCGGGCAGCTAACCTAAAATGGCGTCCGGTGTTCTGTGACCGGAGACCCCAGTGACTGAACCTAAAATGGCGTCCGCCGTCCGGTGTTCTACATTAATTTGTGACCGTGTAAACTGAAGACCTACTTCCTGTTGCCCAAGAATGCTCAGAAATTGCTCAAAAATGATCAGAAATGATCTTTTTTATCATAATTATTATTTATAAAGCCTTTAAAACAACCAGAACATGAAATTAAGAACATTTAAACACAAAAACACAAAAAAAAAAAAAAAAAAATTTTTTTTTTTTTAATACAGTAATTTCATATTTTTATTAAATATGATATGTTCGTAGGTCCCGTGGTTCGCAGGTCGATGGGGTCGTAGGTCGGGGGTCACCTGTACTTTTCTCTTTACCTTGTTCAAATATTAACAAACCTCGTAAATTATATTTACTCTCTCTTAACTTCAATAATTTCTGAATTTCAGAGGGAAGACTTTTATTCAGTGCTTTATACATTATTTCCAGTATTTTTATATAAACAGTCATAAAATTTTAAAGTATTATTTTGAATAAAAAGTTTATTAGTTGGTTCACAATACTGTATCCCACTTTATTAATAAGCCTAATTGCTTTTTTTGGTAACTTTATTAATACGTCAATAGTAGTTTTATTTGCATTTCCCCATATTTCTGAGCAATAGAACAAGTAGGGCATAATTAAGGAAGAGTATATAATGTGCAAGCCTTCTACGTTTATTGAATCTTTTATTTTAAACAATATTCAAAAAGTTTTTGTAATTTTATTTCTAATATATTCACTATGAGGTTTCCAACTAAGTTTGCTATCCAGAATGATACCTAAAAATGTTGTCTCATAAACTCTGTCGATTTTAACTCCATTTATATGTAACATTACATTATTGTAAATCCGATTACACCTGAAAATACCATAAATACCATCACTGTGCAAGAGGTGGGTAAATCCTGGAAAGGTCACAAGTCCATCACAGGGACACATAGAGACAAAATGTGGTATTTGTACTAAAGTTTTTATGGTATAATTTCAAGGGTTAAAACAAGGTAGACCATTTGTTTTGGGGTTCTGTTTCCAGTAAGAAGGAGTTACATGCCCACACTAACCACAGACAAACACCAACATTTTGAACACAACAGGACTAGGATCATTGTTAGATAGATGGTCACATGATTTAGTGTAGCAACTTTCCATAAGCTCTGGTGACTACTTTCTGGAGGTGTGGCCAGTTCTTAAGAAATGTGTGCATTAACCAGGTCTCAGCTAGGGATGCACCGATCCACATTTCTCACTTCCGATCCGATACCGATACTTAAGAACTGGGTATCAACCGATACCGATACTTTTCCGATCCGATACTGTTCAGGTATGTGAATCTGTATAATGAAATATTTGTACTGAGACTATAAAGTTATGTGTATTTTGGAATGTTTTCTATACTATAAAGACTATACTGTTAAAGTTTGTGAGTTTCCTGTTGTGAGTGTCTTCATTGGTTTTAACTCACATAATGTTAAGACGGCAGTCACAGAATATGATGGAACACAAGTGCTCTTTGAAGCTGGATCGGAAATATCGGCAGGTTGGATCCGATATCCGATACTTAAATTATGCTGGTATCGGATACCGATACCGATACTGGATCGGATCTGCCCCATCCCTAGTCTCAGCATCATTTTCCTGGGACTGCATGGAATGGGCCAGCGCTGTTGTGAATTTTGTACCTTACATGTGTAGATAGAATACACTGGTGAAGATTCTCAGTCATCCAGGATTCAAAAACGTTCAAGACAAAAACAACTGGACTTTATTTGTAACAGAAGACGTTTCGCTTCTCATCCGAGAGGCTTTTTTTTTGAATCTTTGAATTGAAAAAGCTTCTCGGATGAGAAGTGAAACATCTTCTGTGACAAATAAAGTCCAGTTGTTTTTGTCTTGATTGTTTTTGAGTGTAGTTAGAATAAACTTTCTGAGATGGAAATCTCCGAGCCTACTTCAGACCGTTAGAACACAGATGTATTTTAACACAGTTCTGTTCAATTTAAGCTATCTTTCCAAACAGTTTGTTCAAACATCTGTCTACAGCTGGCAATGTATTCCTCAAAAGTTTGCCACAGTACCCAACTCCAGAATATCTCTGAACTGTCATTACATGCAATGCATCAAACGTTTTATTTTCCATTTGCACGAGACTTACTTTCTACTCTGTATTTCTGTCTGTCTGAGTTAGTAAGAGAACTGCCAAGGAGTGAGAGACACAGGTGTGGTTACCATGGTAACCCAAATGAACTGGAAGCTGCAGGTTAAAAAATATTTACATTTCTTACCATTGGTGTCACATCAATGAAGGGAACATGTCCCACTACATGTAATATTTAAAAAACATTTGTTTGGACACCCCACATTTACCATGAAATATACCAGCGCTGTTTGTATTTCTTAGTGTACAAATCCATTCCACTTGATGAATAGGGGAATACTGTACTCAAACATCTAAAAGTCCACTCCGGGTTTTCTTGGTTACCTATAATAATTCACCACATTGCATGCAGCGTTTCTCTTATGTTACTTGCCTTGGCAGTTTTTTTGTCGCCGTGGCGGGGGAAGGAGGGGTGACATCTCTGTGTTGCATGCAAGCTTAGCATTGCATTAGTGCCAGCAGTTGTTGACGAGTGTGTGTGTGGGGATGCATGAAAGAAGCAGTGTGTGCTCTATTCACACAAGGAGGGCTGTTGGTCAGGCTATTTCTTGTGCCATGCTCTCTAAAAATAGTTATTGAATCAAGTGTTTACTTGTGTAGGTAAACGTAGATGTTTAACAAGTTAAAATAGACCAGAATGCAGGAAATGACATCTACTTTATTCAAAATGTTCTGGTGTCGGACCTCCAGACCTCCTCACAAGTGTCTCCCCACCATATTACAAATGCTTCTAACACCAATACATAGGTCATATATCAAAATGTTGGCATTTCGTCTTAGAGTGCTACAAAAAGAAGACAGATGTTGAAGATTTTATCAGTAGCTGAATTGGCTTTTCTAGTTTAAAATGATATATTGGACACGAGGCCTCACCCAACACTTGTTTTGCTTTCCAGCCTGTTTCGCCTAATGCATGGAGGGTTTTCTCATGTTCTTGAGAAACAAGTGTTTGCTCACGGTATGATGTGAACATCTCGTCCAAGTCAGTGTGTGTACTTGTCAGTTCGTGTGAAACTGAATTCTTCTGGATCCTTTAATCTGTGGCTCCATGTTGCACAAGACAAACTATACAGCTCAGCTGCAAATATGGTTTGACCTCCGGGTTGCAAATAGTTCCTTTAAAAAAGTGTTTCTGGTGGAAAATCATCTTTCAGTGAGCTGCAGCAGAAACAGCTGCTGCCAAATCAGCCTAATTGACTTTCTCCTTTGGTTGTTACAACTTCGTTGTGTTAGATTGTTTCCTACCTCCTCTCCTAACCTTGGCTTTCTAAATAACACCTGAATTTACCGGTTTTATATGCACTTTCAATTCACACATAAAATAGCTTCTTTAGGCTTGACTGAGTTGGGAAAATGGATGTAGAAAAGTTAAACGCATTGAATTTGAAAGTTTAGTAAAGGCTTCACTTTATGCACCTTCATTTCAGATTATGAAAAAAAGCAGAAACATTTTATTTTTATCTTCCACTTATTGTATAATATAACACGTAATTTTTTGGGTGTTAATCTGAATGAATTATTGTCCCTCACGGAGCAAAAAGGGAGAATAGGAAATACCCTCTGTCTGTTAGTGCATATTGTGAGCATGATCACTTTAAAATTAAGTGAGGTGCCGACTTCTATTTTGGTTTTGGCTACACAGAGATACAAGAAAGCTTCCAATCAAAAATTGGGTTCCCTTGTCAAAATCCTAGATGTCTGCTACCATATTTATGGAAACCTTGCGAGCAGGATAACTAAAAAAATAAGCAATGGGGCAACGTTAATTTTCTTTTCATGTGTGGCTGCATCTATATGTAAGAAAGATTCCTTTCAAAAATTGTGCTGCCATGTCAAAACCTAAGATGGCCACCATATATATTAAAACAACCCATCCCTTTCATTTGAGAAAGCAATGCTTTTTAGTTTTTATGTTGCTTAAAGTATAGTTTACACAACTAATTTGAGTAGCCAAAGATTGATCTATGGCAGCCAAAGCAATGCCATTGCACTTGGTGATGGATAAAACTGCTCCCTCTGGTTGCCATCATCCGTCACTCTGAGCAATCTTGGGGGTAAAAAAAAGCACACCACTTTTCTTCAACATAATGTAATTCCTACACAGTTGAATGTCTTGCACCAAAAACATTAAGGTTTACTTGCATTTCCTGTCCATTCCCAGTCCAGGAAAACTCATCTTCAAAACTGCATTCACTCTTCAAATACATCAATGATGAGAGACATCAGTGTACATACCTTTTTATTTTATTTTAATGCAGGAAGAGTTGAAGTGATGTTTTTTTTTTATTTTTATTTGACCATCACTTATGTTTCCCTGTTCTTATTGTTTTACATTTTTATTTGAATTGTAAAGCAGTTTGGTCAACTTTTGTTGTATGTCAAAAACTACAAAATTCACTATTTAAATCCTCCAGGGACAGAGGACATTGGCATACCACTTGTTTCTCAACATGCTTTCAGTTTACGGCAATGGAACCAGAGAATTGGTACGAACAATGGTTTGATTTGATAAACCAACTCACTCAACATTTGGGTCAAATTTGCTTTTGTCTGGCTAACATTGTCTATTTATTTGTATGTTTGTAGACAATGTTTTTGCCCATGCCTCTGTGTGTATGTGGTTATCTGTTATAACATGAACCAGTGGAAAAATGGAAAGAAACTTGCAGAAATTAATAATTAGATGTGCCTCTTTGGCTGCCATAGCTAATCAACTGTAGTAAAAAAAATCTATACCTTGGTCAATTTTACAGAAAATGAGCTAAATTTTGATGTAGAAGTTGTTGAGAGTCATCTGCAGTGACTGACTGCGATGTCTTGCAATATTGCACTAGATTTCGCTACATGGCATTTCCCAGGTTTGACCAAAATGCCTCCAACTTTGTCATTCCGGAAAGGCGGCAGGTGATACACATTCTTTCAAGGAATGCCAAACCTCTAATTTTGCAAAGATTACATTTCACTGCCTTTCATCACGGAGAAATTCAAATAAAGAAAACCAGAGAAGAGAAGGAAACCACAATAGACCAAACTGCCTAAGAGGCGTGTAAGAAAACAAGAAGGAAAAGGGTTGGAGATGTTTTAATTGAGATCGGTCTGGGAGGTATGCGAGTGGGAGTACGATAGCTTCATTATGAGAAGTGGTTAGTTTTTTTTTTATGAGGGAATTCCTCTGGAAATCTGTACCATTTGTGAGGCTGACGCTGAAGCAGGCCAGGACGACGAAACTGACAGCACAGGAACACAACATATCCATGTCTTTCACTCAGATATGCGGTTGGGCCATTTTAGTTGGAGGGACTCTACACTTGGGAAAGAAGCTTGTTGCAGATGTTAGATACCGGTATTTACTCTTGAGAAAATACATTTTATTTCTTAATTTTAAACCATAAGGTAGAATAAGTTATAAAGTATTTTATTTTGATCCGCCCGTCGTCCAAGGTGGGACACATTATTATATAGTCTTTGAACATAGGTACAAGATTATTGATCGTCTAGGCCATACCTTCTGATCCACCCAAGATCATTTAACGAAACTTGATACACATAAATGCATCATCACTAGTGCCACATACACGTTTCATCACCCCAGCTTCAAGGTCAAGGTCAGAAATCAAAGTCAACTAGAGAAATTGCATTTCCTGTGAAAATGCAATGTAAATGCTCATTGCAGAAGAACTTGCTGCAAAACAGCTTAAATTAGCTTTAAAAAATGCTGAAATGTAGCTGAATCGAAAGAAAAGACAAAATTAGCAGAAGAAAGCAGAAAGAACATATTTTCCCAATTATTCATTCATTCATTCATTCATTCAACCTTTATTTATACAGGCTAGCCTCGTTGAGCCACGGGGACTCATTTACAAGAGAGACCTGTCTCACTCACACCCAGGGTCAATTTAGAGTTACTAATCAGCCTAACATGCATGTTTTTGGACTTGTTTTTGACATGTTTTTGACATGTTTTTGGACTTGTTTTTGACATGTTTTTGACATGTTTTTGACATGTTTTTGGACTTGTTTTTGACATGTTTTTGACATGTTTTTGGACTCAACCTTTATTTAAACAGATAAGTCACAGTGAGCCTCGAAGACTCATTTACAAATGAGACCTGTTTGGACAGGCGATAAAAAGTGGTGAAAAATGACACATAGGGCTTGGAGACCAAAAAAATCTTAACATGCTCAATCTGGTCATGACCCACATCAAGGCAACCGTCAACATCAACGAGGACCCTCATCAATACGCATACCGCGAGAACCGATCAACAGAGGACGCCATTTCTTCCGTGGTCCACACTGCTCTCACCCACCTGGATCAGAAGGACTCATACGTGCGTCTGCTCTTTGTGGACTTCACATCTGCCTTCAACACCATGATCCCCCAAACTCTGATAGACAAACTATCTACACTTGGACTAAGCCCCTCTATTTGTAACTGGGTACTAGACTTCTTAACAGACAGACCACAGTCCGTGAAGATCCACAACTTCTCCTCCTCCACCATAACCCTCAGCACTGGCTCTCCTCAAGGATGTGTGCTGAGCCCCCTTCTGTTCACTCTGCTCACATATGATTGTACAGCCACACTTCCAGGCTGTCATATTGTTAAGTTTGCAGATGATACAGCGGTGGTGGGATGCATCACAAACAATGATGAGTCCAGCTACAGACAGGAGGTGGAACACCTGGAGAGCTGGTGCAAAGAGAATAATCTTCACATGAATGTGAAGAAGACAAAGGAGATGATTGTGGACTTCAGAAGGAATAAACACACCCACGCCCCACTGAAAATAGGTGGGTCTGCAGTGGAAGTGGTCTCCAGCTACAAATACTTGGGTGTACACTTGAATGATAACCTCAGCTGGAGCAACAACACCACCAGCCTGATCAAGAAAGGTCATCAGAGACTCTACTTCCTCAGACGGCTGAGACGAGCTGGTCTGAGCAGCCCAGTTCTCACCTCCTTCTACAGGTGTGCAGTGGAGAGCGTCCTGTGCTCCAGCATCAACGTGTGGCATGGAGGCTGCACAGTTGAAGAGAGGAAAGCTCTACAGAGAGTGGTGAAGGCTGCACAGAAGTCTGTTGGAGTCAGTCTCCCCACCATCACAGACATTTACACCTCCAGATGCAGGAAAAGAGCCACCTGCATCATGAAAGACCTCACTCACCCAGCACACTCACTCTTTGCCCCACTCCCCTCAGGACGGAGGTTGAGGAGCATCAAATGTAGAACCACTAGACTGAGGAACAGCTTCTACCCTGAGGCTGTTAGACTCATGAATAAATAAAAATAAAATAAAAAATAAACACTGCAAAATATCACATCATACTGATGCTGATCTGTTTTCTTGTTGCTGTGTTCATCTGTGTTCATCTGTGACCATCTGCTCATACAAACTCATGTTCGTGCTGCTGTTTATTCCCACTATATTAGGCTTAGTGTATTACTAGTTGATGTTTTTCTTAGTTAGTTCTAGATGTTATTACTGTTTTTCTCTTTCATTTGTTGTTGGATGTAACTGGGACCTGTGTACATAATCTCGTTTTCATCACATGTACCACATGCGGTGCAAATGACAATAAAGACTCTCTGACTCTGACTCTGACTCTGACTCTCTGACTTTAGCTAAAGGTTAAAGGTGAAGTCTGCAGTTTCTGTAGAACATCAGCACTTAGAAAAAATTTCAACAAGCAAAGCATTCTGATCCCTCCCCCTCAGAGCCATATATGGCTCTGCCCCCTTGTGGTCTGTTGAAATTCAAATTCAAGCTCTGTTTTTATTGGCTGATTCAAATTCAAGCTCGGTTTTTATTGGCTGGTTACAAACTTTGTTTTTATTGGCTGGAAAATGGCGGGTCACTTTTTCTTTTTAGAAATGCTTATTTACCACCTGGAGAAGCAAGGGGACAATATTTTTTTTAGTTTTTTTCAGAGATTACCTCTCTAACATCAATCTAGTGACAGAGTGAAGAAATATGTTAAAAATATATTGTTAGAAAAGTTACATATAGCAGCTTTAACAGCATGATAATGAAAAAAATCTCGCACAACAAGCACAACGCCGACATCCCGCAGTGTGTGTGTGTGAAAATGACTCAAATTAGGCTCATAGAAGAAGTAATTAATGCAACAAATTGGAAATGATCTGAAGAAAGCAGAAATTTTGTCTAATTTTGTCTAATTCCACATTTTTTGCACTCGTTTCAACCTTTTTCAGCCTAATTCAGCAAAATTGTGCTCTTTCAACTTTCTTCTGGTAATTTAAGTATCTTTCTGCCTTTTTAGCTGTATTTTTGTTAATATGCTTAATAAGCATTCACACATCTTAAAGGCCTTTGCTTGCCTGCACCATTATCACTGCATTGCTTGTTGACAGGTGTATAAAGTTCCTTACGAGGTTCTCTTGAACTGTGAATGTTCTGTCATTGCATTGTTTCTATGGTACCCTACATGTCATCACAGTTTTATGTTGTTTAGATTATTTCCATCATATGAAGAAGTGGACTTCCATTTGCATTAAACAAATTGAGTTTGGGTGGGATTTTGTACACATTTAGGTTTAGAGTGGCTCTTTTCGTGTTTACTGAATACTCAAACATACTTTAAAACAGAATTAGTGTCCAGCAGATGTCTGAACGACGTGTGTTTTCTGTGGGATTCAAGCCTTTACAGTTGGAGCAGGGGGTTGTATGAATATGTAGGAGTGTTTGGTGAAATCAGCCCAAAGATGGAGATCAGAAGCAGCGAACTTCTCCAGCCAGGCTTCAGAATCAAAACCTGATTAAATATTTGAGTTGATGGGAGGTACAGGGATCCAGTTTGGACAGCAGTCCAAAGAGAATATTACTTAGTGAAGGATAAGAGACAGAGCAGACTGCTGTGGGTGCACATCATGATCAGGATGGATGGGANNNNCCTGCTCTGTTGACGTTGGTTCTTTAAGGGTTCAATGATTTACTGCAAACACAGAGACGATTTCCTGCCATTTATGTTCCTCCGCCTCGCACACACTCATACACACACTGACGCAGTGTTTGTTCTCTTCCTGCAGATTTATACTGACTGGGCCAATCACTACCTGGCCAAGTCTGGCTGTCAGCGCCTCATCAAGGACCTGAGTCAGGACGTCACCGATGGAGTCCTGCTGGCACAGATCATTCAGATCATAGGTACTGTCTCTCACGCAGAACCTCCTTCTGGTACTGATTACTGCACTTTTAAACTAAATACTGCCTAATCTCTCCGATACAACTTCAAGAGTTTAGAGGGCAATTGTATTATTTCCTGATGCTACAAAAGGCTTTGTAGTAGCTGAGAGTCATCTCTATTACATACTCAAGATGTTCCAACACTGTTGGTTAAAACTTTGTCTTGGAAGGTGGCACCTCTGCATGCATTCTTTAATGGAATGCTACATTCATTAAATGAGGGATGGTTAAAGCGACCACCCATGCTTTCTGTTTCACACCATAGTTTCCAAGTCCGCTTATTATAAGCAACTTTGGGATTGTTTTTTTCTAAAGGCGTTTAAAAATCATGTGAGTTGTGGGTTTTTGGACTGGTTTTGAACATGAAGTTGTTTATTTGAGCTTGACTTTCTTTCTGAGTGCAACCAGTTGATTATTAGGGATGAGGCCGATCCAATCCAGTATCGGTATCAGCATCCGATACCAGCATAATTTAAGTATCGGATTTTCCGATCCAACCTGCCGATATTTCCGATCTGGCTTCAAAGAGCACATGTGTTCTACCATATTCTGTGACTGCCATCTTAACATTGTGTGAGTTGAACCCAATGAAGACACTCTGGGCCTCACAACAGGAAACACCCAAACTTTAATAGCGCACAAGAGGCAGGTCTATATCACAGACGTCCTTCTCACTCATGGTGCAGCTGAAAAACTAAAAAACCTCTAAGCATTATGGGAAAGACAACACAGTCCACTCCCCTTAACCACTACGGGAGTGGATTTTGTTGTCTTTCCCATAATGCTTAGCTGTATTTTAGTTTTCCAGCTGCACCATGCACATAATGCACGCTAAGCATTATGGGAAAGACAACCCAGTCCGCTCTCCTTAACCACTACGGGAGTGGATTTTCTTGTCTTTCCCATAATGCTTAGCGGTATTTTAGTTTTCCAGCTGCACCATGAGTGAGAAGGACGTCTGTGATATAGACCTGCCTCTTGTGTGCTGTTAAAGTTTAGGTGTTTCATGTTGTGAGGCCCAGTGTGTCTTCATAGGATTTAACTCACACAATATTAAGATGGTAGTCCCAGTTCAAAAAATGCATTATTACAGCCTCATATACCTGAACTGTATCGGGTCGGAAAAGTATCGGTATCGGGTGATACCCAGATTTAAGGATCGGATCGGAAGGAAGAAATGTGGATCGGTGCATGCATCCCTATTGATTATCTCCCAGCTCTGCACAATAAAGTAGAAGTGTTTAAAAACGGCCTCTGTTTCACACAATGTGGTGGGTGTCCAGTTGGGATTGTTTTGTGCTTGTTTTCATAGAGCTTGTTTCTATAACAAGATCTGGCAACACTGTTTCACACAGTTCAGAGCTTGTTGCAGGCTGGTGAAAAGATGTGACTTATTTGAACATTTGGGCCAAAACGCAGCAGTTCTCTTTTGTTTTGGGTGCTACAGCAGCCTTGTTGCCCCGGGGATCTCCAGCTGCATCGCAGAAAGAATCTTTACACTGCTGCTTCTGCTCTTTCTTTATTTTCCTCCTTTAATTCTGTCCCAAAACCATCTCTACGTGTCTCTACTTTTCTGGCAGCTGTGTCAAGTTTCTAGGCCTCCATCAGTTTAATTAACTTTTCATGTCTTTTATTCCGTTTTCTGAAATAGTTAAACTGGGTCCCCTCTTGCAGTGTTTCAGAATAATATGGTTATGTGAGAAAAGACCAGCTGAGGAGAGTTCAGTGAAAATGCTGTAATCTTGTCATCACCATTGCTTTGACGTTTGAAGCGGAGGCTGCTCCTTTACCCGTTGTTGTGAGGGGGTTTGTCAGAGTGGAGCAGGACCAGAACTTATACAGGTAGCCCTCTAGTTACGTCAGGGATAGGGACCTACGTGTGTGACTTAGGTCGATGTTGTCGTACCTCGCGGACCAAAAACACCTGCCTGTCGTAGGTCCGCGTTTCTGACATAGGTCGCGGCTATACCGCTAACGGAGCGCCGCACACATATTTAATGGCATGAGACTGAAAAAGGAGACATACTAGGCCATGAACATGCACAGAACTGTACAGTAAATGAATACAGTACTGTACAAATAATAAAAAAATATAATGTCTTACTTTGAGCTGGTCAAAGCCTGCCTTCGTCTTATAGCATCAGCTCGGGTGAGAGCTCCCACAGCTTCCTTACGCTCCACACGCACACACGTGGTCAAAACTGTTTAAAAGAATGACTGTTAGCTTCTTAACTTCATACATTTGGAGCCAGAAAGAAAAAAAAACTTACTGAAAGCCGTTTCTCCGCGATGTTCCTCCCTCCAAAACAGCTGCTCGGCGTTAGCTACGGTTAGGCCGCGCCAGTAGCAGCACTGGTTAGCATGTCAGTTCATTCAAAAAGGCTGTCGGCTTTGTATCTCCGCGTTAGCTCGGTGTCCCCCGACTGCCAGGCGGACATTTGCGGCGAGCTCGCGGCCGCAGATGGCTCCTCCGCGGCATGTCGGCTCGGTGTCTTCGCCTGTGTTAGCTGCTCTGTTAGCTGCTGTCGTTAGCATGTCGGGCGGCGTTGTGGCCGCCGATCGCGGGGCGATCCGCGGCTGCTCCTCCGGGCCTGAGACGTCCACAGAGTTGGCCGAGTGTTTCCAGCAAATTTATCCGTATGAGGCAACCCTGAACGGACACACGGTCCTCAGTAGCCTCTGGTTAGGTTGTAACATGACGACCGGAAACGACCGGAAACGACCGGAAACGACCGGAAGTTGCGTAAATACGATCAGATTGTAATTAAAAACGAAATATTAATAATTATACTTTATTTATAAAGCCATTTAAAACAACCACAGCCGCAACAAAGTGCTATACACATGAAATTAATAACATTTAAACACACAAAAAAAAAAAATAATAATAATTTTTTTTTTTTTTTTAATCATATTTTTATTAAATATGATAAAATCGTAAGTCTGAGTTGCCGTAGGTCGCAGGTGACGTAGGTCGAGGGTTTGCTGTAGATGTTTTTATTTAACTTGAGAGTAAAGCAATACCTCCGCGTACCTACTTCTTTTAGTGGAAACAACCCATTAAACTTTTATAGGCTGTAAATGGTCATCTTAATACGCTAAAAAAAAACTGCTTCAAATCTTTAACGGCCTCAATTGTATGGCCTATCCGGCAAATTATCTTTAATGTCAATGCCGGTCAATGACATCCAACGTTGTATAGAAAAGCACTTTCATAAATTTAGTAAGGAGTTCATCAGATTAGACGACTGGTCTGATGTGTCATAAAGTGAATCCCAGGAGGAATCAAAAAAGGCATTCAATACAGATCAACTGGACTTTATTTGTAGCAACAAGACGTTTCGCTTCTCATCCGAGGAGCTTTATCAATTGGTAAAGAATTTAAAATTAGCTCTTTAGCTCTGCGATATTGCAGAGTTGTGTAAGCCAACACAACCCCACAACATCCAGAGCCCTAAGGAACTCAGGGCGAATCTCATCCACCCCTGGAGCCCTGCCACCGCGGAGCTTTTTAACCACCTCGGTGACCGGAGCAGGAAAAGGGTAGCATGCCCTCTCCGTGTCGGGGAGGAGGTCCTGCCCCAAGTGGAGGAGTTTAAGTATCTCGGGATCTTGTTCACGAATGAGGGAAAACTGGAGCGTGAGATCGATAGGCGGATAGGTGCAGCGTCCGCAGTGAAGCGGGCGCTGTACCGGTCTGTCGTGGTGAAGAGAGAGCTGAGTCAAAAGGCAAAGCTCTCAATTTACCGATCGATCTACGTTCCCACCCTCATCTATGGTCATGAGCTTTGGGTTATGACCGAAAGAACAAGATCTCGGATACAAGCGGCTGAAATGAGTTTTCTCCGCAGGGTGTCTGGACTCTCCCTTAGAGATAGGGTGAGAAGCTCAGTCATCCGGGAGGGACTCGGAGTAGAGCCGCTGCTTCTCCACATCGAGAGGAGCCAGTTGAGGTGGCTCGGGCATCTGGTTAGGATGCCTCCTGGACGCCTCCCTGGTGAGGTGTTCCGGGCATGTCCCACCGGGAGGAGACCCAGAGGAAGACCCAGGACACGCTGGAGGGACTATGTTTCTCGGCTGGCCTGGGAACGCCTTGGGATTCCCCCAGAGGAGCTGCTCCAAGTGGCTGGGGAGAGGGAAGTCTGGGCCTCCCTACTTAGGCTGCTACCCCCGCGACCCGACCCCGGATAAGCGGAAGACAATGGATGGATGGATGGATGGATATATATATATATATATACCATACCATACCACCATACCATTTTATTTATAAAGCACTTTAAACAGGAACAAGTCCACACCAAAGTGCTGAACAAACAAACAAGCAACAGGCACCACAGACAATGAAGTACAACACGAAAAACATAAAAACACTGCAGATCAAAATAAAACGATCAAACACCAATCAGCGGGTGTTGAAGGCAACAGAATAGTAGTGAGTTTTTAACCTGGACTTGAAAACTGAGAGGGAGGGGGCCTGTTTGATGAGCAGCGGTAACTCGTTCCAGAGTCTTGGGCCTGCTACAGAGAACGCCCTGTCACCTCTGCGCTTAAGGCGAGTTTCTGGAACTATTAAGAGTACCTGATCCTCTGACCTCAAAGCACGTGGAGGGACATATGGGTGTATCAGATCCGAGAGATAGGCGGGGGCGAGACTGTAGACATACATGAGAATTTTGAATTGGATTCGAAGATGAACCGGTAGCCAGTGCAGGGAGGCCAAGACTGGTGTAATGTGCTCTCTTTTGCGTGTGCTGGTTAAAAATCGGGCAGCTGCGTTCTGAACCAGTTGTAATCGTGCAATGGTGGCTTGACTGACACCAAGCAGAAGTGAATTGCAGTAATCAAGCCTAGATGTAATAAATGCGTGAATTACTGTCTCCAGGTTATTTTTTGATAATATGGGC
>JBBPBX010013479.1:11608-24135 GCA_038048925.1 Garcialebias charrua
AGGCACAGAGGCTAACGCTCTATTCAACCTCTTCTTGACTGCCTGTCCGACATTCATGATTGGATGGCTTCAAACTTCTTAAGTTTCAACGAGAAGAAGTCTGAAGTCATGTTGTTCCACCCCAGTGGCTCATTCAGGAACCACAACACTGACCTTCGCCCCGCTAGAGAAACAAAGGGTCACTAATCTGGGGGTGATAATGGACCCTTCCCTGAAACTTGACATTCATGTAAACATGATTGTTAAATCCTGCTTTTTTCAGCTGAGGCGGCTGTCTAAGCTGAAGCCCATACTATCAGAAAGAACCTTGAGACAGTAATCCATGCTTTCATAACATTGAGGCTCGATTACTGCAATTCACTTCTGTTTGGAATCAGTCAGTCCTCCATTGCACATCTACAGATGGTCCATAATGCTGCAGTTTGATTTTTAACTGGTACTAGCCATCAAGAGCACATCACACCAGTTTTGGCCTCCCTGCACTGGCTACCCTTTGGATCCAGTTTAAAATACTCATGTATGTTTTTAAATCTCTGAACAGTTCTGCTCCACCTTATCTCACTGACCTTCTGCAGCCATATGTCCCACCACGCACTCTGAGGTCAGCAGACCAGATGCTTCTGTCAGTCCCAGAAACTCGTCGTAAGCTCTGAGGTGACAAGGCTTTCTCTGTTGCAGGTTCAAGACTGTGGAATGAGTTGCCACTGAGCGTCAGGCAGGCTCCCACACTCATGCCCCTTTTCCACCGGTCGGCACAGGTCGGATGTTACGTCATATGTGTGTCGCAGAGACCCCCTTTACGCCTTCCCCACCGGATATTCCGTGCTGCCCCACGCCAGATTTCTTGAGATTTTTGGTGTGGTTTCAGAGGGGTACCAAGGCGTGCTCACCCGCTCCGGAAGGAGGAAGGAGGAGACTCCAGCTGTTTTCACGGAAGGCTAGGGGGGCTGCGGCGGTGCCGGCAGACCCGGACACCACTGAGCCTCTGACTCCCACGCCGGAGCTCGAGAGCATGGCTTTGGATGACAGCACCCAAGTCGAATGGGGCGACAGCCCAGATGTGCTAGCCCCCATGGTGGACTTTACTGTCAACTTTGACACTCGAGGCATGATGAACGAGGACGAGATCTCAATTTCAGCCTCAGGTGAATTTTCTGCGGACGAGGCCGAGGTCGGGTACGGGGAACAGGGAGAAGACCTCTCCCGCACCCCGGTACCTGTGCTCCCTGAGACGGACTTTTCCATTCCTGCTCTGTTCGATTTGTGTTGCATAGCATCGGAAGCACTGCAGATCCCGTGGCCGGAGCCTCCACCTTGTCAACAAGTCACGAGGTTGGCAGGAAATTATTTTTATTCAAAGCAGCAGGCCACCACGAGGCAAAGGATGCCCGTCTTCCCAGACTTCCTCACAGAACTGACTCGCACCTGGTCTTAGCCCAGGGCGCCCATGCTGTTACCGTTCTCACAGTTTCTCGACGTGGTAGGGATGGATGAGGTGGGAATAGCCAACGTGCCTCAAATTGAGGACACGTTGGCATCTCATCTGGCTCCCAAGTCATCCGGGACAAAACCAACTCTCCCCAGCAAAGCCTGTCGAGCCTCTGCCTCTCTGCTCGAGAAGTGCTACAGGGCTCAGGGCCTCGCAGCGTGCACAATGAACGCGTCCACAATGATGCAAGCTTACCTGGCTGAAAACTACAGGAGCTCCAGGTAACGACAGACAAGCAAGCTGCCGCCGAGCTGCTGGATGAAGCCCGCAGGGCAACAGACTTTGTGCTCCGCATGATGGGGACAGCAGCTGTTGCTTAAGGCAGGGGAATGGCAGAAGTGGTCATCGCAATGTGCCATCTGTGGATGACCCTGACTGACCTCCCGGAGGGACAGAAAATTCCTTTTCTCCACCATTCAATAGAACCGACGGGGCTTTTTGGAAAAGCGCTCGATCGAATTCAGACCAGGCTGGACTAGAGGCGCAAACAGGCTGAAACTCTCCGGGTGGGCATCCCCAGGAGAACCTTCGCCCCCCTAGGGAATCAGCTGGGAGCAGAGCACCGTAGCCTCGATACCACTCAGCCACACGTGCCCTACTGCAAAAGCAGGCGGCGTACGAGCACTGGCAGAGACCACCGCCGGCTCCACCTCGGACTGAACACGCCTGGAGTAAGAAAGGATTTGTTCCCCACCAGGCGGACCGGTACAGAACCTCCTAGACAAACCTGGACACCAAACAGAAGCATGCCTGATGAACCAGGTTCGCTTCATAACTTTACACAATCACCCGCCCACGCGGTACGGGAAATGATCTTTTCACGTCCAGACTTTGTTTGTAGCACGGTACAAAAAGCTGGTGATTCTGTTTTAGACACAAATCATGTTCTTTCTGCTGTGAGTGACATAAAACCAAATATGTCGTTACACATAAGCACGAATAAAGTAAAAAAAAACAGACTCTGTTTTCTTGACTCAAAAAAATAAAATAAAAAACAACTACAACAACAACAACAAACACAGTAACATATGCAGAACAGTCCCCTTTGTTCTCCTAGCCGACAAAAAGGGCGGGGCCATCTTCCCCCCTCCCTCATGGCTCACGGGGTGTTAGCCTAATTGATAAACCCTAGCAGGGCGCCTCTCCTATGTCTGCAACAGACAAGCACAGAGGCGCCTGCGAACAGGCCCGTGTATCCTCACAGAGGCAGGTGAGCGGTGTCACATGTTCCACCCCCGCTCCGTTCTAAACCAAGGAGCCGGGAATACACAAATCAACCAAACCCGTGACACGTCCACGCTCCAGGGGTGCGTGCCAACAGAATCTGACGACCCACCTTCCTGGCCACTCATTCATCGAACGCCAGTAAGGGACGGGGGGCCGCGACAGAAGCCTGCAGGCCAACACCAGTGTCACACATTCATTCTAATGCTGAAGTTGTCCCCTTGTTTTCAATGGGCGACGCGTCATGCTTAAACAGTGATTCTGCAGCGTGTGACCACGCTCACTGTACTGACCCAAACAGGGAACGGGCTGGAGTCAGGCGATCTGCTCGTTTACAAAACGTTCATCTCCCACGACCCATGACCCCCAACAAAAGGAGGAAAAGTAGACACTCTGTTCAACCTTTATCTAATAATGACAACAGATTGTCTCTGCTTCCAAACACTCTTGGTCAGAATGGTATGGAGGTAGGTCTGTGGGAAAGTCCTCTTCCTAACCTGGTCGACCTTCAAAGGACCACTGAAATCAGGGTCTCTGAGGGAGAGCTGGTCCCACCACCTGCTTCTCTCCAAGGACCGTCTACGTCACCAGAAGGAACAGTTTTGCCAATTAGGCTGAGAACTGCGGCAAATTTTAGCTTGGTGGCAGAGAAGAACAGACTGATGGCCTCAGGCCTGCCAGAGAATGTGGTAAAAACCATTCAAAATGAACGTGCTGTGTCAACACAGTCCCTCTATGCACGGAAATGGCATATTTTTGAAGCTTGGTGCACAGAAAGAAATATTATTTCTTATTCATGTGACCTGGCTCAGCTCCTCACCTTTCTTTAGGACTTGCTGGAGAAAGGTTGCTCTTTCTCAATGATTAAGGTGTTCCTATCTGCAATTTGAGCTTATCACGAAGGCTGGGGAAGCAGGACACCCGGCGCACATCCGCTCATAATGATTTATGAAGGGCGTGCTAAGGAGGAGGCCCCCCAGCAGGATTTTGACCCCTGGATGGGATCTCATGGTACGTCTAGACGAACGCGTTTTGAGCTACAGGAGCGGCCGGTTTACATTCAAAGTCAATGGGGGACACGCCTCCAGGGGTCGCGCGTTGCGTCACATACTTTTTGAGTGGTACGGAAGGGGCAGCAGAGCGTTTTCCATGCATGCAGCGCCCGCGGCAGCCTCCACAGCTCGCCTCGAAAATGCCGAAGATTTCGCCGTTCAACGCGTCTGTCAACCAATCAGGGAGAGTCGGAGGAGGAGAGAGGGAGAGTCAGCTATCTGACGCGGTAACGAGGGGACGGGTATTGGGCAACTGTGTGACGTATTGTTTGTGAGACACAGAAACAACCCGCGAAGTTAAAAGAAATAAAAAGGACCTTGCCTGGCGGAGTGCCAGTGAGGAAGTCGGGATATCGGGTAAGTTTTGAATTGTGAACTTTTCACGTTTAGCAAGTTTAAGCTCTGCTAACTCCTCCCACACCCTGCCGCCACCGCCGCCGCCGCTTCACGTTCCGGTCTGAACGACACTGGGTCCAGTGCGTTCACTTTGAGGCGTTACGCGCTTTTTGGCCGCTCAAAAAGCGTTTGGTCTAAACGTAGCATAAGTCTGGTCTTGGGGGCTCTCTGTGATCCCCCATTCAAACCATTGAGCGACATTAAGATAGACTTATTATCTTACAAGACCGCTCTTCTCCTGGCTCTTTGCTCGACAAAACGTGTGGGTGACCTCCACGCTTTGTCCGTACATCCAATGTGCACCAGATTCGCCCCTGACGGGTCAAAGGTCACCCTAAGGCCTAATCCTGCATATATTCCCAAAGTTTTGACTTTAAACCCCAGAAGTCTGGACTTTGAACTCTCTTCTTTTCCACCTGCTCCTATCCTCACTCAGGAACAGGAAAGGCTGAAGGCTCTCTGCCCCGTGAGAGCTTTAAGCACTTACATGCAGAGAACAGCCGAATGGAGAAAAACAAATCAACTGTTTGTGTGCTTTGCTGCACCAGCTACGGGTAAGGCCCTATCAAAACAGCGCCTCTCACACTGGGTGACTGAGGCCATTAAAATGGCGTACAGTAGCAAAGGTCAACAAGTACCCTCTGGAGTGCGTGCCCACTCTACTCGGGGCTTGGCCACCTCATGGTCACTGTTCAAGGGTGTGCCAATTGCAGACATCTTTGCTGCTGCGAACTAGAGTTCAATGAACACGTTTGCAAAGCATTACAGTTTGGATGTTACTGCGTGTGATGTCACTCAGGCTTTCCTTTCTAACACACAGTAGAAAGCGACCTTGAGATGCCTATTGAATAAGGCGGACGTTCACACTAGGATGCATTTTACTGAGCATTTCAAGGGGCGGGAATGAATTACGTTACCATAGTGATATGTTCAATCAAAAAGGCGTTCAATTCAAGATCAACTGGACTTTATTTGTAACAGAAGACGTTGAATTGATAAAGCTTCTCGGATGAGAAGCGAAACGTCTTCTGTTACAAATAAAGTCCAGTTGATCTTGAATTGAACGCCTTTTTGATTTATCATGTCCTGGACGACTGAGAATCTTCACCAGCATAGTGATATGTTGCACCGAGTGACAAGACTGATAAGGGAACTGAAAGTTATGCACCATAACTCATGTTCCCTGAAGGAAGGGAACGAGGTGCAACATACCGGGCCCTTTCAATGCTGAAAGCTCGGTGAAGTGCATTCTGGAGATCGATGGATGGGCTTCAGCGGCTTAAGTACTCAGAGGGCGTGGCCTCTGGCGTAACGCTGACGCCCCTGCCGTAAAGGCGTGATTGTATTCCTTCAGGTAAAACTGCACGGGTGAAATTTCCTATAGTGATATGTTGCACCTCGTTCCCTTCCTTCAGGGAACATGAGTTATGGTGCATAACTTTCAGTTTCTTGTTGAAATCAATCAAAACTGAGGGCGTTGGGTGCACATTTTTTTAAAGCAGTGAATTATTTTAAATATAAAAATTATAATAATTGCTTTTTATTGGCTGCTCCCTCTTTCAGGGGTCGCAACAATGAGGATTTGACAATTGTTTTAAGAGGCTTAAGTGCCTTGCTCAAGGGCCCAGAGGGGGACAAAGGGTGGAGGTCAATGTGGGCGCTTCACCTTTACCACATACACTTTGATGTTACAGTCAATAGTTAATAATAATACCAGTACTAGTAATACTACTACTACTACTACTACTACTACTACTACTACTACTACTACTACTAATAATAATAATAATAATAATGAGCTGGATGGTGTTGCAGTTGGTAGAGCTACTGCCTCTCAATGAGCAGGTCGCTGAATCAAATCCTGGTCCTGGGGTCTTTCTGGGTGGAGTTTGCATGTTCTCTTCGTGCATGGGGTTTCTCTGGGTACTCCAGTTTCCTCCCACAGACTAAAACATGCATGTTGATTGGTAACTCTAAATTGTCTCTAGGTGTGACTCTAAATTGTCTCTAGGTGTGAGTGAGAGAGTGAATGGTTGGTTGTCTTGTGTGTTCCTGTGATGGACTGGAGACCTGTCCAGGGTGTCCCCCACCTCTCGTACAGTGATTGCCGGACATGGGCACTGGCGACACCCCCATAACCCCAAAATGAAGGTGTGGGTAAAGACAATGGATGTATGAATAATAATAATACATTCAATTTGTAGAACACTTTATATTTGTAAATCTCAAAGTGCCACATTTAAAAAAAAATCCCAAAAGCAAAGTAAAAATTAACAATAAGGATAAAAATCACTCCAATCATTCATAAAAACAGCAAAACAGAAGTTTTTAATCCTTTCTCAGGGGGTTCTACAGGCTGTGGCGAATGAGAGTTTGGAGGACATAACTTGAGATACTGGATGGATTTTCTGAGAGTCATCTTGAACCATTTGAAGTAAAAAAAAATACTTGTTTTTCTTCATATTTTGCAGCTTATTTAGAAGTGCTTCAACTTGAAGTCTTCATTGTAATGAGTAACTGCGGGAATACTTTTAATCCCAAACATTGTGATATTTTAGAAATACAAACTTTATATAAGAAACATTACAATGATTGACATAATGTAACAAGGAGTTCAGCTGTTCTCAGTGCTCTCCTTCTCACATAACAGCCCAACCAGCTGACACTTGTGACTGACTGTTATAATTCATAACATAATTCACTGTATTCATTCATACCCATCTGCTCACACAGACTCATGTTCAGGCTACTGTTGTTTTGCCATATTATTTTACATTATTAGTGTTAAGCATATATGTTAGATCTTTTAGCATAACATTTGGTGTTATAGTGTGTATCTTAGATCCTTGTATACAGTTTATTTCTACACAATATTTTTGGTATTTTTGGGTGTAACTGGGACCTTGAGTACATAATTTCATTCCACCTCATGTACCACATGTGATGATAATAACAGTAAACTTGAACTTTATACAGTAAATGATAAAAGTACAGCTATTGCACCGTCATACGTAACTACCGGTACTGTAAAATACACCATTTGGACGTACTTCTGTAAACAATGAACCTATATTTAGTGCGGACTGTGTGCATTATTAAAGAATGGCAGGCTTGTTCCACACATGTTTTATATGAGAATAAAGAAACAGTCTTTCCTTTACTAAAATAATGCACTTTATATATAAACCTATATTCACTTCACATAAAATTAAGAGTTATACTATTATATTGCACTGTATAAGTGTCCTATGTTGATAATCAGCTGCTTCTTGGAAAATGCTTCAACATATGTAACGATCTGTTTTATTTATTAAGCTGTAAAGTCTCAAATAAACTGCTGTTTGAACTTTCCCGATGTGTTTTCAGGCTCGACAGTTTGTTAATGTGAGGCTAACGTTAGCTCCAGAGTACTTTGAAAGACAACACCTGTATTTAAATTATTATCATTAGTATGGCATTTCTTACTTAATCATCTAAGTCTGACCCAATCAGATGCCACATGAAACGAGTCGTGACCACCAATGTGCTGTGGGTAATGTAGTTTAGTTGTCCCCTGTCATGAAGCAAATACAGTATGGTGAATTGGAAATAACCTCTCTCCTTCCACCCATGCACGTTGGGAGCTGGATAACTTGACAATGCGACCGTCATATACTTAAGAAAAACTAGTCACCCCGATCAATTGAGGAAACTATGCTTTCTAGTTTTCATATTAATCTAAAGCATATGTGTCAAACTCAAGGCCTGGGGGCCAAACGTGGCCCTCGTTGATATATTATCTGGCCCCCAAGATGATATTTTAAATGTAAAATACTTTTATCACTTTAAATTTTTTTTGGTAATCTTTGATTATGATGTCAAAAATTCAAAAGAGAAGTTCAAATGAGACCAATCAAACTCGTACTGAGGAACCTGCAACCAAGAAAAGATGTTGGGTATCTAACGAGTTAATGTAAATTCTGAAACTGGCCCTTAGTTTTAAAAATGTTTTAATTTTGGTCTCTGCTTGTAAGTGAGTTCGACACCCCTGCTCTAAAGTATAGTTTCCTCAAATGACGGAGGTGGGTGAAGATTAATCTATGGGGGGACATGGCCACCATCAAGCTAAGCTACCCTAGTAGTAAGCTAGCACCAACGGTCTGATAATCCAGATGTTGGATTGTTCTTTCTAACTCAATCTGTTAGAATTTCATTGGAACAAAAAAAATAATCCAGGATGCTGGATTAAATTGATAACCCACCCTGCTGAGTTGAAAATACCCAGGGTTGGCTTTGTCCATTTTCGACCCAGAACTGGGTGTGGTTGTTTTGAACCCAGCAGTTTCCAGTGTGTATTAATTGTTCACGACCCTTCGTCTAATCTTCGGCTTTAAGGCCATATTTAAACACCGCAGTTTAAAACGTGGCCCTTCAGGGTCGTAATGTTTCCCTGTTTGTTCTGCATATATATTATTCAGAACATGTTGCTGTTACACAGGAATCTGCTGGTTTTACTATCCAATTTATTTCACCCAAGAGGTCACCAGCACAGATGAGCATACAGAGACGCATGCAAAATAACGGAGAAAAGTTTCCACAGATTCATAAAATAATAACTACTGCCTGCAGGTGGAGAAAGTGTTCAATCTGCAGCAGCGGCTACTTTTTTTTTTTGCATGGATGATCTAAATCTGCAGAACTAAACTGCTGCCTCCGTTACTTTGCTTTCCTGCAGCGGTAGCAGCCTGTGTAGAAGTGGTCAAACAAATTAAGCAGAATATATACATACACACCCAGCTAAACATTAGTGAGGCTGTTTGTAAGCCTTTCAACTGGAAGAAGATGTTTACCCGGGGAGAAGAAAAAAAAGCTGTCGAAAAATGTTTTAGCCTTTTGCAGTTGTCTTAAGGCAGAAGAAGACAGATTGTTGTTCTTCCCTTTTCCCTTTTCAGGAGAAAAGTGAAGCGGTGATGTTATTGTTTGTTTGGGAGATTGGAGGCTGGGGAGACAAGCCTCCTATTAGATGTGCAGTTGGCTCCTTGTTCTGTTGTACAGCCGCTCTCACAGTGGTGGTCTGGCATCAGCTGCAACACAGCTCAGTAGCTACCCTGAGGTACTGGTGTCTAGCCATAAAGCACCTTTATCTGTTGGGAAGGAGCTAAAGTGACTGGCAACACACAGATTTTAGGAAATAGATATTATGCTTAGCCACCCAGACACACAGCCTCTGTTATTTCCCGGTGCAATTGCAACCGCTTGGTGTGTGTGTTTGCTTATGTGCTCGCTGCGTTTAAGAGCGTCAATGTATTTGATTTTGGTATTTTTCACCTCAGCGGTTGGCAATTTAAAACCACCAAATGGAATATTTCTGAGCCCTTTTGCAAATTGCACCGACACACTCATGAGGTAATAGTCACTCGCTAGAAGCCTCTTTTCTGTTTTTGATACAGGGAGCCCATTTGCCTTTCATCAGGCATGCAGACAAGCGTAGTAAAGGGGTTGTGATTATACACATTCCATCAGTGTGAATTGTGCACGGCCGTGCAGATAAACTCCTTGTCTGCGGGGACATCACTTGAAGGTTTCTGTCTACAGAGGTTGTTGTCTTGCAGTCATTGCTGTTGCCTGGTTGTGCTGATGAAAAAAAAAAAGATTTCAGTTTTATGACTCTGGGCACAGTTTGTGCAAAATTTTTAAAAAATCTGGAGGAAAATTTCTGTAAAAACTTAAAACATGCTGTCTAAATATATTACAAATAATAATATACTAATGTATATATACTATGACATTGAGATTCATGACATGATGACAAACCAGCACTTACTGCCTTTGGGTGATCATGTAATTGCCTATATCAGTTTGAGTGTTTTTGTATGACTGTCTGTTAGCAAAAAAAAACAAAAAAAAAACTCAAACCACTGGATAGGTTTTACTCTCAGAATCAATCAATGGATGTACAAACATAACCCTTTGGAGTCACTCTGATTTAAGCTGGCCATTTCACTTTAGCTGACACATTGATGGTTATATTTCAGTGAATTTGACAAACAGTTAACTAAAACCCGATGTGTTAGTAGCTGAGAGTCACCTCCAGCACATACTTTGAGCATTAGCTGATCACATGATATTTTAATTTAAAACTTTTGCATGCAAGGTAGTAGGAGACATGCATTCCCTTAATAAAATGCTAGTTTTGTTATGAGTGTTCATTCATTCATTTGTTCATTATTTATTTTCATGGGGTGGCCGTGGTGTAGTGGTAAGGGCAGTCGTCTCCCGATCGGAAAGTTGGCGGTTCGACTCCCGGGACCCGCACCATGTGTCGTTGTGTCCTTGGGCAAGACACTTAACCCTGAGTTGCTCCCGGTAGGACTGGAAAGCACCTTGCATGGTAGTCTGCCGCCACCGGTTTATGAATGTGTGTAGCATTCAATATATGTGTAGCACTTTGAGATTTTCAGTAATGAAAAGTGCGTTATAAATTGAATTAATTATTATTATTATTATTATTTTCCAATCACGTTCTGAAAAATGTTTTGCAGACGTATTTATTTCATAATTTCAATCAATCAATCACCTTTATTTTACCAGGTAGTTGAGATCGTTGAGATCGAGATCTCTTTTACAAGGGTGACCTGGTCAAGTGGTCAGCAGCACACGTCACATGGTAATTGACAATAAGCATTTGTATTTATCAAAAAAGAAAAGAAAACTACAATCACAATAAATAAATGTAAATATTTTTTTTATCCATGTATCTGTCTAATTTAGCTTGTATTACTGTTTAACGTTTGAAAACACATTATCCAGACTTGCTTTTGTTTATTTATTTTAGATTTACAGTACAGTAGTCAATAAATCAGCAAAATCAAAAAATTTGATAAGCAATTTTCCTCCTTCTTTTCGATTTGTGAAAGGTGCGACTGCAACAGAGCAACAGAATCTGTGCAACAAATGAAAGGCAGCAGGATGTTTGTTAACCTTCATTTTTGCTGGATAAGGACTTTATCTTTTCTGTGTTCTGTGACCGGGGCCGGTTGATGGATATCTGTGTACTGGCTGACTCATCTTTTAAGGTCAGCTTCAAATCAATGCAGGGTTTTATTCTTTTCTTTGCACTTTAACTGTAATGGCTACTTGTAGTGCAGAATCCTCCCCTTTAGTCCCCCCCCCCCCTTCTTTTTTTGCTAACAGACCGCCATGATAAATGACAACAAAAAGGCTTCTGGTGCGAGAAAGGTCCATGAATAAGTGTACAGCTGGGAGGACGTGGAAATTCAAGCAGACGCACAGGTGTAAAATATTACCTGCCAGAAACTTGTTCTCTGTGAATATTAGCCTTTGGAAAAGAAAAGATGAATATGATGTCAAAATTCTAGCACTGCTTTCACTGGAAATCTTAGTGGAGTTCAAAACTGGCTCTTTTATACACACAGAATACAGCTTTTTAGCTTTTTTTAGTTATTTTGGGTAACTTTATTATCCAATTTGTATTCATGGGAATATTTATTTTTGCCCGAGTTTTAGCTTACATTTAAGTTGTTCTATTTGTTTCTCTTCATCTGTTATTGATGATGTCGTAGTGATTAAACTGTACTTACGCATACTTATATTATTGCTGTCAAATGTTAATTAAAGGCAGATAACTTTAAACAGATAGATATTTTGAAGTGTGGCTCTGTGAAAGGTTTTAACAGTAAATATCCTACCTGTTCTAAATAACTTTGAATGACCTAATTTTAATGAAATTATTTCTCACTGGATTCATGAGCTAATGGCTAATTTGAGAGTCCAAAAGCAACGTGTTTTAAAACAATATTACATCACTAAACATGCAATACAGTAGTCCCTCGATACTTCGCGGTTCACCTTTCGCGGACTCACTCTTTCGCAGACTCACTCTTTCGCGGGTTTTCACCATAAGATTGTACACAACACACGATTGGCATAGGGAATGACAGACCCCACCCACTCCCCCTCCTTTCTCTTTCTGAGGCTGTCACAGCAGAGGCAATGGGGAAAGACAGACCCCAGCCACATCCTTTCTCTTTCTCTGCTGCAACAGACAAAATAAAGAGAGAGAGAGTGGTTGAGTGCGGCTGAGTGTGGCTCACTGGGTATATGATAGAACCCCTGCCCCCTTCTTTCTCCTTTCAAGGCTGTCTGTCACAGCAGAGAACGAGAAAGGAAGGGGCAGGGGTGGGATCTGTCTTTCTAAATTGTGTCCCAGAGACACATAACTGACGGGTGCGTAACACACAGCCGGATAAAGAAAGGAGGTGTGTGTGTGTGTGTGTGTGTGTGTGTGTGTGTGTGTGTGGGGGGGGGTCTGTCTTATACCTGACTGAGCTGTACGAGTGTCACAGATTTTTCATTTAAAATAATCC
>JBBPBX010013479.1:24276-52328 GCA_038048925.1 Garcialebias charrua
ATATATATATATATATATATATATACATATATATATATACATATATATATACATATATATATACATATATATATATATTATATATATACAGGTAGTCCCCGACTTACGAGCGCTCTGACCTACGAGCGTCCGGACTTACGAGCTGGCGAAAGAGAAGTAAATTTGTAAAAAATACAGCACTTTTTTGTGTTTTTAGATGAAAGTGTGTTAGCTAACCGTTTGGAAACACGTTTCCGACCATGTTTATGAACTAATATGAACGTTTTTGATGAAAAACGAGTGTTCGTAGTAGCGCTAGCATAAATGTTCCAACTTACGAGCGAAAATCCGGACTTACGAGAACACGTGCTTCGTGTTCCAACTTACGAATTTTCGTGTTACGAGCAACTCGCAGGAACGGAACTCGCTCGTAAGTCGGGGACTACCTGTATATATATATGTGTATGTATGTATACAGAAATAAATATATGTATACAGAAATAAATATAACGTCCCTACTTGGTGAATTTTCACCTATCGCAGGGGTGTCTTGAACATGTTAACCCCCACAATAGGTGAGGGACTACAGTATACTAGAAACAGTTGTACATGCATAACATGCAAACTTTTATAACATCGTCAAATTTTCTTCACATTATGTTTGCTAAAATGTGATGTTCCTGCCAGACGTACCTCTTAACTAATGTGCTACAGCTACATGCTGCTGCTGCAAATATGCTTACAAATATTTACAGAGTTTAATTTACAACAGCTCATTACAGAATTAGTGGCAGTTCAAAGGTTGAAGAAACAGTGTTATTCAAACTACTGTAACGTCTTCAGACTGGAGTTGTTTTAGGACAGCAAGAATCCAGTTTGGTTTTGCCACATTCAGAAACGGAGTTCTTTCAAAGAGTTATGTATAACAGGTAAGACATTTTTACTCTTAACCTATCCACTGAACCCCAGCAGCTCACATGAGCTTAAAAATCACAATTTGTCTGAGCATTATCAGTTGTATTTATCACGTTTGTCATAAAGTTACTGTACAAACAAATGTAAAAAAAAAAATAATAATAATTGTCTAATCTTGTCATCTGCGTATGTTTCCCATACACAGACGAAATTCGTCTCTGCATTTAACCCAACCACCTACCAGGTGGTGCAGTGAGCAGCCATAGAAGGCGCTCGGGGAGCTGGAGATAAATAGGTGTGCACTCATAGACACCCCAAGGTGCGTAGTGGCCGGGACGCGAACCCGCGTCCTTCGGGTCCCAAGTCAAACGCCCTAACCACTACACCATCTTGGCTCCTACATTAACAAATAAAAAATTGTAAAATAACTCTAGAGTTTGACATTTAAACGTCTACCCTGCAGAAAGCGTTCAGTTGAACCTCAGCTGTTCTCAAGGAAAACTAATAAAGCTTGAAACAGCTTCTGCATTCATGACACATACAGGTCCTCTACAGGGCCTTCACATAGGTGCAAGTGAGGAGAAATAATGTGTCTCACGTTCAAAGGCTCTACCAAATGACTTCTAGATTGCTGCAGCATCCATCTTCAAGACGGGAAAGCTTTTAAAAACACCCCTTTATGTAGAAAATGTATTTTTTCTGTCGTTGAAAACATACGTGTTGGTTAAGTGACATTGCAACTAACTTAAAAACATAGAAAATAATCAATCAATGCAGTTTTTTTTAAGTGTTTTAATTTCAATGTTGCTTTTCCTGCTTGTTCACCTTAGTGACTTTCCAAATTTAACCTAAAATCTATTGTTCATTTACAAAAGAAATGCCCAATGAAGCAAAATACAAATCTGCAAAAATAAATAATTATCATAACAAATAACATTTGTTTCACTTAATTATCAACCCCCATTGAAAGGAGAAAGGCAATTTTGAATTTGAATAAAAATCTTCAATCAGTGGACGCACATCTTCAACTGGTTAACTTTTAATCTACTTGATCCAAAATGGCTGCCACAGCTAATCAACCTTAGCAAATACAAAAAGGACTATGAGTCAGTCAGACTTAGAGATATAGAGCAGATTTTTTAATTTTTTTGGTTTGGTAGTCATTGAAAGTCTTTCCCCAAAAATGAATGGCTCAGAACCAAAATGATCTATCAGTTCTTAAGATTTTACTAAACTCTTGAATTCTGACTTTGTGCAAAATGTATTATTTTATAAAACACTAGGCCTTTAATTTGAGATAAAAAGAACCAATGATTTATTTGTAAAATTCATTGAATGTCTCAGTTATTATTTATTTATCTTTATTTCACCCATTAAGATCACAGATCTCTTGCAGGGGAGGACTGGGCCTGAAGGCAGCCTAACATGCATGTTTTTAAACTGGAAGGAAACCGGAGAAAACCCGAGGAGAACATGCAGACTCCACAAAGAAAGACTCCAGGTCCAACCTGGGGACTTGATCCCAGAACCTTCTTGCTGTGAGGAAACAATGCTAACCACTGAACCGTCATGCTTTATAATTCTGACTCACTCTTCTCCTTGATTAAATATGATCTCAACTGAAGGATATAGAAAACTAGAAAGTTCCTGGAGAAACTTTGATGGGGACTGCCACGTGCTGACTATTTTTTTAAATTTTATTTGAAACAACTATGTGTTGTTGTTTTTTTTTTTGCTACCACCATACACAATTTTAGCTCAATATGGCTAAAAACAAAACAAAACAATAAGGTATAGTCATTTTTTTCTTTTAAGCAATGGTGTCCATCTTGGATTTTTGATTTGCTAGAGTCTATTAGGGATTGTTCTCAGCTATGTACACCAAATTTCATCTGAATAACTCTAAAATCCTCTGAGTTATTTTCATTTGAATTTAGCTTTGGTGGCCATCTTGAATTTTTAGATTTGAATTTAGAGTGTGCTGTGAATCACTGCCAGGTATATTTTAAAGTAGTTGCATTATCATACTTTTTTCCCTATTGGCTAAGGCAGCCATCTTGGATTTTTAATTTGCAACAGGGATGTATAACAACTTGCTCTCAGCTACAACAATACCAAATTTCAGCTCAATGGCTCAAAGAATTGCACCATCTTGAATCAAAATGGCTCCAAAAGTTAATCAGTGTTTTGTCCAGAGACCTCTTCACTCTGGATCACATAGCCTATGTCAATGTCAAGGCCCGCGGGCCACAGCCGCCCGCTGGTGTTTTGCACGCACCAACACTACATTCCCCACAATGCAACGGTAGAAGGGATGGGGCCGATCTGATCCAAAGTCGTGTCTCATAAACCCAGAGTAATAAGACCCGCCCCACATCACATTCAGGAAATCCATTTCATAGTTTGCAGCCAGCTACAGCGTGCGGACTGTGAGTAGCACTTTAGCTAACAGCTAGCTAACTTTTCATCGTAACATGTCCGCTGTGTGGAAGTATTTGACACTAAACACCACAAGACAGCAACGTGCAATGTCTGCAGTGCCCTAGCGCCACATTAAACCACGGTCAAGTTAGTTTTACGTTGGACATCCGAGCTCTGGGGCTTCAGTGGGACACAACTCTTGCTGAACCGAAACAGGGAGACCGACCGCGGCCAGCTGCGTCCAGTCCGACGCGCTGTCTGACCGTCTCGTAGGAGGGACAGGCTGACATCGGCTGACCGAAATCAGAGCGCCCGCCCCGGATTGAACAAGAAAAACACACCGCTGAAGCCACGGAGCTCAAACGTTCACCGAGAAGTTGCTAAACTTCATCATAATTAATGACCAACAGCTATCAGCTGTAGAAAATGAAGGATTTTGCAGCTTGATACTTGCAGCCAACAGTAAACAATCTAAAAAAGCATATTAATTAAAAATCACAAGAAAACTGTATTAAAAAACAAAATGAAACATAAACAGCTACATTATAAAACAATGTAAAATACTAAAAGCAGGAACATGTCTGTGTTGGTTTATGCCAAGAACTTAGCAGATGTAAAACTATTTAATATTTTATTTAATTCATTTATTCATTCATTTAAAAGAGACAAAATAAAACAAATCACCTGTAATCAAAAAGAAAACATTGAATGAAAAGAGTGCAGAAAGAAAGAAAAAAAATTCCCTATATCATCCCCTTATAATAAACATTGAACCAGTCCGGCTCTTGGCTTGCAGCAAATTTGTATGTTTTTTTGGCCCTCTGTGTATTTGACTTTGACACCCCAAACTAAGAGTCAGTGTTTTTCAATGATAAAAATGGCGCCTTTGTAAATTACGTCACCATGGTAGCTCAAAACGCCAATAAAAGTAACAGCACACATCACGGTGCCGAGCCGGTCATTATGATATAAATTTGTGGGGGGTGCACGTTGTGATTTGAGCCGCATTAAAGTTGATGAGCTCGAACATTGTCAGGTGGCTAACAATAGGTGTCTGCCTTTTGGCATTCCCAAATAATTTATTTTTTCTTGCAAAACATTGTTAAAAAAGGAACTGTAATTAAATCAATAAAATAAAAGTTCTTAACATAAAACAGAAAGAAAGAAAACAGAAGAATGTCATTCAAACCCAGAGTTAACTGGGTTGTCATGTAATGGAAAACCGTGAGGTCAACTGGTTCATTTCCTGCACAGCTGGCAGTCAGGTTATCGGTGCCAGGCTTTATCAATCTGGGCCTGACCAACTTTGGTCACCGTGCATAAAGAGGGATCCTTCCCACGTAGCTGAGGTCACTTTTCAGACTCTGAACAAACTGAATGTGCTGTTTGAAAATAAAACGGCGCTGCTTCATCATTTTGCTGCATATTAGTCTGCGCTCAGTTTGCTTTGTGTGTAAATTAGGCAGAAAACCAAAGTCTCCCTTTAAGGTGGGGGGTAATCTTTGTCTGTGCACGTGTCTCCATGGGAGGCAAAGAGACGAGAGGAGTGGAGTCAAGTGTCTCACCGTGACCTCAGAAATCAGCTGAAAAGAACATCATGTAAAAGAGATGCTGCGTAAGCGCGCTTTGTTAAAGTAATCCTGGAGTATCCACAATATTCCTACGCCCCATGATGCCTTGCGCGAATTATGGGAACGACTTCCGCCTGAAGTGAGAGCAGCAGTTAAAGCCCAGTCTACTGGCTGTATTTTTCACTTTTGTTTTTTTGTTTTGTTTATTTCTAATTAATTGCAACGGTTACTTCGTGTTGGGTTAGTGGGTGTTGCTGTCGGGTAGACGTTTGTTCAAAGTGCAGTTTTCACTTCATCCCAAAAATAAGTAAACGTGAAGGATTTATCTCCATCGGAGGAGCTGACAGCTGCACCTCCTCTGCCTGATCTGCTCCCGAAGACGTCGTGTTCAGATCACGTTTTCTCCGGTAAACAAAATATTCTACATAAATCATTTTGTGAAACAATTTCAGAACAATGTGAGAGTATAATTTTCTCTGTGTTGGAGCTGTTGTTGTTTTTTCTTCATGATTTAGCACCGTCTACTAGCTGTGGTTAGCTTAGCATGTAGCGTTAGCATCTGTTAAAGTATTTACTAAACAAATCTGTGGATAAATAATATAACTACATGTGTGTGTAATACATTTACATATGCTGTGTGTATGTGTATACTGTATGCACACTATATATACAGTATATACATACATACTGCACATACATACTGTACTGTAGTACTGTTTTGATTGTAGGTCCCTGTTACTCTCATGTGAATAAAGCAGTGGGATGCTGTTTGTACAGAAAATATTCCATAACACAAGCTCATCTTTTGGTTATTACTACATTTGTTCTATTGAAATATTTATATTTTCAGGAAGGCCTGCACACAAGTCACAGACTGGTCTCCCACGCTGAAGTTGACAGACACACTTACTCTGAGACGCAGGAGCAGAAGAACAAGTAATGACACAAGCACCTGGCACAATAATTCAAAAATATTAAAGTAAATCTAAGATAAAATTACTGAAATCAATATAAAATTGAACATTACAGTATATCTTTGTGAATGAGTAAAAAATGTAGGAGCAACTGTATTTATTCTTTCTACTTTGAGTAGCAAACTTGGTCTTATTTTAGACTTTGTGATGCAAACATGACAGTTTTATTCTTTTTTTAAGGTACAGACGAGTGAAGGGCCAAGTTCCATCGTCTTGGATTCCGGAGGGGTTTGCTGCTTGCTCCAGTCGTCCAGTGGTCGTCCAGTGGTCGTCCAGTGGTCGTCCAGTGGTCCCACATGATGAGGAATCTGTTCCAGTTTGTTTAAAATCAGAAACTGCCCATCATTTCTTGTTGAAGAGTGTATTTGACCTGGTATTTATTCTGGTATTTATTCTGCAGCCAATCATTTTCATTAAAAGACATCAAATCACCCACAGTTCTCATATTGTATTCAGTTTCAAATGTTTTTAGTTTATTCATTCATTCATTCAACCTTTATTTATACAGGCTTGCCTCGTTGAGCCACGGGGACTCATTTACAAGAGGGACCTGTCTCACTCACACCCAGAGTCAATTTAGAGTTACCAATCAGCCTAAAATTTATAATTATAGCTTTTATTCTTATCAATCTCCTCCTGGAGGAGGAACCACAGCAACATGCATGTTTTTAAGTTTTGTACTTGTCAATAAAAAACTAAACTGGTAAGTTGCCAAAAAAACAATCACATCTAGTGTTTTTATTTGCAGTAGAACTTCTCATTAGACATTAAACAACGTATCTTATTGAAATAAAGAAGGTGAAACACAGCAACACCAAATGCACTTCAAACGCAGATTTATTTATAGAAATTATATTTTCACTCATTTGTTGCTGTGGTACATAACTGCACACAAACTTCTGGACCAACTGGAGCGTCATCCATCCCTGGACCAACTGGAGCTTCATCCATCCATCCCTGGACCAACTGGAGCATCATCCACCATCCCTGGAACTCACCTTATGCAGAAATATAACAGAAAGGAGGAAAAGAAAAGTACAGTATACAAACATTAGGGTTCATTTATGAACACACACAAACACACCTAGATTATATATAAAAGAAACCCACGCACACACACACACACACCTATATTATATATATATATATATAAATAAACACAACAGACACCTATATTATATATACAGTATAAATAAATATACACAGACAGCATACATACAGTATATAGGTGCGTGTGTTTATTTGCCAGTTATGCACGAAAATATTAGTATCATTTAATCACTGACTACATAAAATCATTAAACTAAAAGCTGTCTCTTAAATCATACCTGGTGTTCTCGTTCCTCTGGAGGATACAGAGTCTTTTTTCAGGTGGTTTCTCGTAGCCCAGCCACAAAGAAGGATGCGGGTTTTTGTTTTCGGAGCATGTTCAACACACACTAGTTGCAGCCACAAATTCAGCTTCGTCTGATTATTCTTACAGCCACGAACAGCGCAACAGGTACCAGAGCTCCACAAGACATCTTCATGACAATATTAGCTCAAAATAACAGAAAACAGAACTTTAACAGAACTTCTACGATGCGCACAGATAAACAAGTAAACAACGAGGAGCCAATGCAGAAATTCTACTTCCGGGGTCAAAACGGAAGTAAGTCCCATAATCGCAAATACAGTGCCACCTTCAGGAATATTGTGGATACTTGGCTGAAATGTATCCTGAAGATTTCATTAAGTAGAAATACATCAGAAGTGAAAAGGACCATACTATATCCTATTTTTAGTGAGCCCCACATTATCAGTGTCTTCAGATTTAAACAAGAGCTAAAAACTAAAATCTCTGCACATCTTTCCAACATCTCCGGGAGAAAGAATGCATTTTACGCTGCAGTTCAAACGTGCTGCTCTTACTAAAATCCAAAGAAACAAACCCAGTAAATGCATCTCTGAAACCTTCAGTTCACCGTTTGAATAATAATTTGAGGACAGTGTTCAAATTCGCTCCATTAATCCTGGAGGTTTACAGCAGCCTGCACTAAAGGGAGTTTGACACTTTTTCTTTAATTGGCAGCAAATTGAAATCTAATCACGAGGGCACAAAAAGTAATTTCTGTAATTTCTTTACTACTGCAGTGATTGCTGTAAGACAAAGAGTTTTGCTAGATTAGATAAAAATTTATGGTTGTGTGCAGTCCGCTGCATAAATTAGCGGAATGGAAAAAAGTTTATCTCCAAGCTTTAACATAAAACTCCAGGTTATAACCCTCTGTTATTTAAACTTTCCCAATTTAAAAGTTTTAATGGCATTATTGCTCCAATCATCAAGGCTTTATGTGGTCATCCATGATGAGATAATGTAACAAAGTAGAACCTGCTAAATAATAAAAGATCCAGGGGCTCAGGATCGGTTGCATCATTGGTTGCCATGGTGATTACTTCCTTTTCTGGTCAGGAATCAGGAATCAATAAAGGGTTTCTCCCCTGTTCATCCATAATCCAATTTAGTTTTGTTAAATACAATTTTTTTTAAATAAAGTTCCATCTTCACCTTATGTTTATTTTTTTTCTTCTTCTTTTGGCTACTCTCCTCCTCAGGGGTCTTCACAGCGAAATAACGTGCACAAAGACGTGGCAATAGTTTTTACGGCATTTGTCCTTCCTGACACAACCACAGACCACCAAGCTACCACCGCCCTCTGTGTGGAGCAGAGAGCTGCCATGTAGTGTGCCCAGGAAAACAGATGGTGGGGGTTTAAGGGCCTTGCTCAAGGGTCCAGCGTAGGCCCTTGATGGTGGTGGCCATCACAGGCTCACCTTCTCTAACCTCTTCTCCACCACTCCCCCGCACCATATGATATGTTGGTAATAAAAGTTAAAGCAAAGTCTTGACTAAAACAGATTTGATGGATTTTTCTTTCAATGCTTTGCAAGGATAAAAAAAAAAGAAAACTGAAATGAAAAAATAAGCGAGGAGACACATATTTACAAACTACACTCACATTTAGCTCTGACAAAAAAAAAATAGGAGGTAGCTTTTTAAAATTTCAGTTGCAACCTGTAAACTAAAAGTCACACTAAGAAAAGTAAAACTACATGCTCTGTCTGTCTGTGAAACTCCAGTTTGTGTTTTATGAGGCCACGGACTGCACACGCAGCTGCACAACACATCCACACAAATGGCTTTGGAAGATGTGGGCGCAGAACTTTCTGTTGCTATTCTATCAATAAAAATTAAATATCAACGAGTTTTGGAGTTTAACAACATTTTGGTCTGGTGCATGACCTGTAGGACACAATTTACGTCTTACTGGATGAGTAAGACAACACATTTCAACGTCTTGATTCTATTTATTTAAAATAACCTGATAGGATGACTACACGTTTTTTATGAATTAGTTTAGAGAAAATAAGAGAGATTAGTACAAAAAAATATTTGAAAATTTCTACTTCATATTTAATAAAAATAAAATACAAATTTAAACGTAACACTTAATATTTGCTCAATTGTTAGGCCTTCTCTGAAAGCATTGAAGGCCCTAAGGGTTCCCCAGTTTTTTTTGTTGTTTCTCCAACAGATCTGATTCAATGGGTGACTTACCCTTTGAGGATATTTTAATGTTTCACAGAAGTCTGTTTATTATCTATTTTTTAATTGGAAAAACAACAGTCTGTTCCATTGGTATGGCCATTTTAATTTGGACATTTCGGAAGTGAGTGGACCGACACAGACTGAAGGTAAATGTCATTAAAGTTCTGCCTGTTCCCAAAACAATCGTGTTTATCTGAAATGCGGCTACCCCCGACTGGCCTTGACAGGCCGTCTTATCTCAACACGCCTGCAGAAGTTTTGTAAACCTGATGCTCTCACCCTCCCAAACCTTCTGCTGAGGAATCCCACAGACTTTTCAGTGGAGCCCAGCTGAATAAATATTCTGTCATCATTTCAGGACTCTGGATTCGCCTCTGACCGTCCTCGGCAGCACCCCCTCCCTCCCACCGAGTGTGCACTGATCTCTCCAGAGGGAACTACTGTATATGAACTGAGTGATTTTATATGAAATCTGTAGTGCCTCTGCGTTCTGGCTACTCACCGCCTTTGAGTCCCCCCCCCACTCCCCCCCACCCCCTGCATAATGTCGGCATCATTTTGTGCTTGTTTTGTGCTCGAGATATTTTTTCAATACCACATTTTTGACCTTCAAGCAGAGGTCAACAATGTGTTAGGAATTTTTTTTGTCTCCAAACCCTATGTGTAATTTTTCACCACTTTCATCATCTGTCTAAACAGGTCTCACTTGTAAATGAGTCTTCGAGGCTCAATGTGATTTATCTGTTTAAATATAGGTTGAATGAATTAATGGTCTTAGAATCCTGATTGCAGGTTATGCCAGGAAGGGTATCCAGTGTAAAACAATTGCCATCATCGTCAAATCGGCCAGGATCAGAATTGGACACCATTGTTCACCAGCTGACTAATCCCATATTTCTGAATGATCTGGAAACCATTAAGAAGCTTAGTTTAGTTTTTTGTCCCTGTTGCAGAGCAAAGAGTGGAGATTGGAAATACCTTTCATCCATCTGTGCATGCTTTGAGCATAATAACTCAACAGAAAGGTGAGGTACCAACTTCCATGTTGGTGAGTGACAACATCTAGGCAGAAGAAAGGTCACTATCAAAAATAATTGGGATGCCACATCAAAAGATGGCTGATGTAACTAGTATCCACTTGACTATCTTGCACCAAAAACATTCAGGTTTACGTACAGTACATTCACTGTCCAGTTCCAGTCGAGTAAAACACTCATCTCCTAAACTACAAACATTCACAGTTCAAATCCTTCAGCGACGGGGCCGATTGGCGTACCGCTTGTCTGTTTTTAGTCCTGGGAGTTTTATTGGTTGTTTAAAATCAAACTAAAACACAATCTATTGGCATTTATTTCATTGTTGTGTTGGGCCCCGACCCTCACACTGAAGTATGCACTGAACAGGTACCAAGCACTTTGAGGGCAACTAAAACTGGGCAAATAAAACAGTAATTTTTCCAAACCATGCATCGTCGTCTTTTCTTGTGAAATGAGTGAAGTCTGAGTAGAGATAAAGTTGAACGCTGCTGCCCGGGTCGAACTGTGTCCATTCACTCTCGCCGCTCATCTGGGAGATGTTTATAAATGCATGAATGAATAAGTCCAGACGACATTTCAGCCTCATCATCACGAAGCCAAGTTTCCAATGTAAAGCGCAATTCCTCATCCCTACTGCATCATCAATCATCCTTTCCACTGTGGTCTGCTTTCCACTCATAATAAAATGAAAAGCAATCAACGGCTGCTTTCCTCTCCTGCTGCAGATAATCGTTAGACCTTTATGGCCTCGGTGCAAATCTGCAATAAATGCTTGACAACATGTTGCCAATTTACTTTTCATAAGCCAGTGTGTGTAAGAGAATGCCAAAACGCTGCCTTACTTTTTGTTTTTCCTGCCATGCTTTAAGTAAACCTTAAATAACTAATTTAGTCTGTAACAAATGTGTTCAAGCCTGGAGAATAAAACAATACCCACCACGATGCATAACGCATGTTGTTTACAAAATCAATCTTATTTTCTATCCACACGGCAACGGTGGCTCATTAACAGTTTTGTTCAGCCCCCAGCTCTCTGTATTCACTGCAGGAGGAGGGAACACATTCACAGCTCAGATAAATATGCACCCCGGCAAACACATGCTCGCTTCAGACACACACCTTCAGACATCTCATCCCAGACAGGGAGGTAACTGCTGATTTTCTGCCTGTTAACTCCAAAAATCAGTTATCAGCATCAAACATGAGGCGATGGGGTAGAAAGCAGTATTTGTATGTGTATATATGTATTAGGAGGATTTTGGGGGTTATTTCCTCAAACTGTCAGAGGCCTTTTGACTTTGCTGTTTTAAATGACACGGCGCTTGTTCTGAAACCAAATTTCCCCCCTGCTGTGCAATCACAGCGTGTTCTTAATTTGGTTTCTAATCACAATTTATGGACAGCGCTGCCGCGCAGCACAAACACGAGGACTGAGAAGACTCAGGGGGCTGTGTTGATGATAGGGGTCAGAGCGGGCGACTGAGCGGTGGCGGTGGAATTCAAAGTGTGCATGCGACGAGCCAAGATAACCAATGATTTCAGTGCACGCCATCCTCCTCTCTGTACGAGGTGCTATCTCACAACACAAATGTTTACATTGTTCTTTTATAGATACAGTTTTTATGGAGCTGACATGGCTGAACGCATCACAAGGTTGCTTGATTTACTGCTATGGAAGCGGGATTAGATATCCTAAAGGATTGTTTAAAAAGGAATGAAACAAGGGAGGAAAGGGAGCTGCTGAGAGATAGAGTAAAATAAAAAAAATGTTTTCAGGTTTTTGTCCAGAATTTTTGTTTTTGCAGTGATTAAAAAACTGAGTACGTATTTTGTATGAGCCGGTTGGCATCCGAGAGGATAACGCTCAGTGAAACAGATCAGAGAAAAAATAAGTTGGAAAGCAGGAGGCTGAATGTTTGCAGTGAGCATCTGTTCAGTTATCCCTAAAACATCCTCTCAACTACTGCTGCAAAGCACTTCAAACCACCAGCTTTACCCTGAATATTTACCGCTCACAGCTAAAGGCAAAGGCAGACTGATCGTGTCTTTACCTATGTCTGAATTTGTTTATTTTATGGTAAATGGTAAATGGAGCTTATTTATGCCTCTTTTCCACCGCTCGGCTCGGGTTGGATCGGCTCAGGTCGGCTCAGTTCGGGTCGGGTCACATCTATGTTCTGTTTCCACAGCTTTTTTGTACCCCTTCTGTGGGCGGGGTCCAGAATCCTACTCGTCTTACCACATGGTGGCAGTAGTGTTCCCTCAAGCTATTTACTACAGTACTAGCCACCACTAGAAGAAGAACACAATAAAGGCTTTGACAGAATGTTGTGAAAGAGATGTCATGCTATAATGAGTACCTCATGAGCTGTAATCTTTAAACCCAATTCATAATCCTACCTTGTTGCCTTCTTTAAACCCATGTATTTTCCAATTTAGTATTTTTACAATAAAGATGTATTAAAGCATATTTTATTATTTAGTTATGCACAAGGTGCTTGATAAAGTTGCAAAACCATATTTATCTGAGCTGCTTCAACCTTCCTGCCCTCCCCGTTCTCAGATCAGCTGAGCAGTTGCTGCTGACAGTCCTCAAAACTTTTTAAATCTTATTTAAAAACACACATTTATTCCTTGGCTTTTAACACGTGATCTTATCTTTTATGGCATGTTAACACACCTGCAGTAAGACTGGTATATGTATTTATTTTTGTATGCTTTTTATAGTTTTTAATTAACTTGTCTTTTATGTTATTGTACAGCACTTTGGTTGACCCTGTGGTTTTTAAAATGTGCTTTATAAATAAAGTTGATTTAAAACATCACACTGTGATCTTTGAAACTGCCAGAGTTTCCCTGGTAAAGTTGCTGCTGGGTGGTAGATGGTAGATGGTAGATGGATGGTCTGTGAATTCTTTAACTTTAAACTGTCCAAAGGACTTTGGCCACTTTTAATTTTTGACTTTTTTTGTATGACTTCATCCTAGAACCAAATAATTTATAACGTAATAACAGTTGAGCAGATTCTAATAATCTTTATCTTATGATTCTTTAAAGGTCAAATGCAAATGGAAAGTTCTCTTAACTTCCAGTATGGATTTAAACACAATACACACTTCACATTATAAAATAAGTTTAGGAAATTGAATGTTCGAGGACACCACTTAAGAAAATATAACGTTTAATAGGAAAAGTTTGAAGTGACAAACAGAAGTAACAAATTTCCATCTGGTGTCTCACGTCTTCCTCCAGAAGATGACACAGGTTGTTGAATTCTGGCGATTTTCTTCTGTTGACTGTAAAAGAAAAATGTGATTAATTTAGTCCAGAAACTGTTTTTTTTTTTAAACAACACAGTGTGATCACAACATGTTCATATACTAAATGTATCCTGTTGGAGTTATTTGAAATAAAATTCAATGTTTTATAGACATAAAGACACCTCCATTAATTTTCTCCCTTGTACTTTGTATCACATATTATCAATTCTATCAAAAACCACATAGCTGATATTTTTCAAAAAAATCTAGTGTGATCACAACATGTTCATATACTAAATGTATCCTGTTGGAGTTATTTGAAATAAAATTCGAATTTTTATAATTTATTTTCGTTGTGCAAGCACAGTTTTGGAAGGAGTCAAAGCGAAACTACTTTAAATGCAGCAGATTTGACCACTACGTGACAATATTAAAGCGTGGTTAAGCTCAGGAGCCCTCGTACTATAAAGTCAGCTATGAAATATATTTTATATCTGTTCATTGAGCTACATTTAAAGACATAAAGCCGCCCGCGCGCCGCGTGTTGCTCGTGGCGAACCTGCTTTTTAAAATCCTGCAGTTTTGAGCAATACGTGATTTTATTAAGGACACGTTCAGCTGAAGACCCATCTTTGCTATAAATTTTAAAAATAATAATTGTTTTTANNNTTAGTTAGTATGGTAGTTTCAGTAGAATCCTGATTCACACTCCTTACCAGTTGGTGGCGGTAATGCACCATTAAGTTGTTTGCCAACCGCCATAAAACACCACAAGAAGAAGAAGAAGACGAAGAGAGTATCGCTTTGTCAAATGTAAAGACTGATTTGTGTTTTTTTGTTTTGGTGAGAACAAGGAGTTTGTGACAGAAACTTATTACTAAACGGTCAGAATCAGCTCCGCCGTCATGAGCGTTTCTTTGGACGTAAGACTGAAGAGAGCAAACAAAGTGTACCGTGAAGGGGTAAGTTGTTAGCACCGTTCACTAGCGTCCCTGCTAATGTGGCCTGGGCAGACAATACCAACTTTTACTTTTTTTATTTTTAGCCTAATTGCCAAAAAAAAAAAACAGCCAGTGAGTATCCGTTGTGATTAACTCAACCAGTTGGCTTGTTGCTAACTTAGCTGCCGTGCCTCTCGCTCACGTGACCTGCAGCTGGTCTGTGGGTGTGTTCTGTGTTGTAACAAAATATGTCACCTGTCAGATTATGCTTCCTGTTCAGGAGATTGCCCCTTTTATGTTTATTAAATTTGTTCTTTTTTTTTTTACAAAAGAAACACAATACAAGACAATCCCATTAATGATACGTACACAATGTAAAAAAAAAAAGAAAGGTAGCAGAAAAAAGAGTAAAATCGTACGTCCTTTTATTAAACTTTTTTAGTCATATTTAATTACCGTTACAAGAGAGAGCAACAAAAACGTGTTCCACTAAGTTATAATGGTTAGAACAATTTAAATAAAATGTTAGTGACCTTTTATTTTGAGATTCAGATTCAGTTTATTATTGCCATTCACAGACTAGGAATTTGCTTCGGCATAACGGTGCATAAAATATAGAAACATAAACCATAAAACATCAATACAATATTCAGTGAACAAAACCTACTAAAAAACAGCGCAATACATAGTTCCCACACATGTGACTAGAATTCCGTAATTCTGGAATTTCCGCCATTTTAGTAGTCAGAAAATGTTGAAGAAGAGCTATTTTGTAAGTTCCAACCTTTCAATTTATTATTTTTAACTATGCATTTCTTTTATTACTTATATCAAATATTGTTTTATAGTTGCTTGTTTGAATTTGGTGCCTTCATAAGACGTGTTTAATGAAATTTCTTTGAACTTTTTCATTTTGCTTTCCTCTGATAGCCATGTGAATTGATATTTCCCAGCTATGAACCTTATCAAATATGTATTATTTTTGAAACACTGGGACTGTTAAGTTTTAATTATTTTGAATAAAGCAGTTTATCAAGTATCATCCATAATTTTTTTATACTTGCACATTAAAGCTGGGGTATGTAAGATTGTAATGTAGTCTGTAACTTTTCAAACAATATATTTTTAACATATTTCTTCACTCTGTCACTATCTACTGACAAACTGATGTTAGACAAAGTAATCTCTGAAAAAAACTATAGTCCCCTTGCTTCTCTATCAGCATTTATAAAAACACTAAAAACACAGAGTGACCAGGACAATGACAGCCAATAAAAACAGAGTTTGTAACCAGCCAATTAAAAACAGAGCTTGAATTTGAATCAGCCAATAAAAACAGAGCTTGAATTTGAATCTCAGCAGAGCCTCCCCCTCAGAGCCATATATGGCTCTGAGGGGGAGGGATCAGAATGCTTTGCCTGTTGAAAATTTTTCTAAGTTCTGCACTCTACAGAAAGTTACACATAGCACCTTTACTTTAAAAATGTTTCAATAACATTTTCAAAACCAACACATGTTGGCATTTTCCTCCTGTTCAAGGTTGTCAACTCCAGCTCTGCGGTGGCACTTACTGTTCAACAGTGTGAATGACAATTTTTTAATTAAAAATCTACAGGTATACTGTATTTATAAATTATTAGTACAGGTAAACAGTCTACATTCAATACAATAAGACAAATGGACAATTTGTCTTTCTTTAATTTTTAATTTAAATTACTTGAACACACTATTAACATACTGTTGATTCTCAAAGCTTTTTACATTTAATTGAAAATTACTTAGCTGATTTTGTAATGTAATATTTTCTGTTCTTAATGACTGCAGTTCAAACTGAACCTGACTTTCAGAAACAGGTGTATATTCTGTACGGTCATTTGCACCCTCTTTGCTGCTGCTGCTGCTGAACCGTGCACACTGGAACTGCTTCCTCCACTTTAGGTTGGACGAAGTTCCTCATTGGTGTAGCCAAAATCTCAGCTTCAGAGACTGCACAGAGTTCTAGGACAGCCTGCGCACACTGGAGATGTTCCTTTGAGCGAACTCTTTCTTTCACTCGTCTGTACCTATAATTAAAATAAACATAAATGATATATATATATGTTTGCGTCTAGGTAATAAGACAACAACTTTTCCGCTGAAAAGAAATCACATTACTACAGCAGACATTTTTACAAGTTAAAAATTACATATTTATAAATATTCAAATATCAAAGTAACGATATGTTTTTAATTAATATTACAATTATTAAAAGTGACATTAATTTGTATACCTGTTCATCTTAGACTCCGATCTTTGATGTTCCTTAGCTGCCTTTGTGGGAGTGAGCACCAGTCAACTTCAGTAGGAGCCCAGTCTGGGTTTGACCTGTCGTACATGTGTGCAGCCGTCCTGAACAACATAAAAAATTAACAGAAGCAATTACAGTGTATTCAAATGTTGGAAGTTATACCCAAAACATTACTTTTTAATGTAATATTTTCTGAACAGACACATTCCCAATGCTTTATTCACACATGAAAACAAAAGGGAACCAAAATCAAAACAATGACAATGTCGCAGTGTTCAAATATTATCTATTTGAAATATAACGTGTATGTATACATACACTGTGTACGTATATACAGTACATACAGCATTATATACTGTGTACTCTCAACTCTGCATGTACATACTGTGAACTCTCAGTTACTGCCACATCAAATTTTAGCTCAAAAACTGTAAAACTGTCAGTGATACAAACATTTTTGTATCCAATATATTCAGGTAGCGATAGGGGCCATCTTAAATTGAGTTATACTAAAGCTTATCAGTTGTAAATGTCCGTCCAGTGATTAGTTTCAGAAAGTTTCATATAAATCTGTCCCTGCTGAAACCCATCTGTTCTCTCTGGCGTTTCAAACTGTGTGAGCTGACTTTGTGTACATGCATATATTTTATCCTGTGTTTGCATTTTAATGCTGTTCTTATACATTTTATTATAATTTCACTGCTGTAAATGTCATAGTTTTACCATTAGTGTGTGTTACTGTTTCTGTAATTTTATTGTGATGCACCAGTTGAAACAGTTTGTCGTGTGGGTCCATGAGTTATTTTGCTAACAGACAAACAGACTGACTACAAGTGTTAACGTGTGTGTCAGCCTGATGTCACAGGGTAAATAAAGGTTCAAAATACATTATTAACAAGCAGCTTCCTAACAACAGAGTCGAGGCTAAACATGAGCGAGGCACTTTGTTGTCTGTGTTACTGTTTCTGTAATTTTATTTTGACTTGACTGGCGTGTGGCTCCCCCTCCCTGGGCTGCCACCTTACCGTGGTGGAGGGGTTTGAGTGTCCCAATGATCCTAGGAGCTATGCTGTCAGGGGCTTCATGCCCCTAGTAGGGTCACCCAAGGCAGACAGGTCCTAGGTGAGGGACCAGACAAAGTGCAGCCCAAAAACCCCTATGATGAGTGAAATAAATGGACTAAGTTTTCCCTCGCCCGGACGCGGGTCACCGGGGCCCCACTCTGGAGCCAGGCCCGGAGGTGGGGCACGCTGGCGAGCGCCTGGTGGCCGGGCTTTTACCCATGGAGCCCGGCCGGGCACAGCCCGAAGAGGAGACGTGGGTCCCCCTTCCCATGGGCTCACCACCTGTGGGAGGGGCCAAAGGGGTCGGGTGCAATGTGTATTATTGATTTTACTTGATTTTATCACTTGCTTTATTTTTTTATTTTTTTTATTTTTTTAAGCAGGTCTATTCTGCCTCCACATGATTCTGTTTTTAATCTTAGTTAATACCATTATTGATTTTATTTGATTTTATCACTTGTTTTATTGTTGTAGCACTTTGAGATTTTTATTAATGAAAAGTGCGGTATAAATTGAATTTATTATTATTATTATAATGTGAGATGGGTGGTGGCCGAGGGCGGGGACCCTGGCGGTCTGATCCTCGGCTACAGAAGCTGGCCATTGGGACATGGAATGTCACCTCTCTGGTGGGGAAGGAGCCTGAGCTAGTGTGTGAGGTTGAGAGGTTCCGACTAGAAATAGTCGGACTCACCTCAACGCATGGCTCTGGCTCTGGAACCAGTTTCCTTGAGAGGGGTTGGACACTCTTCCACTCTGGAGTTGCCCCTGGTGAGAGGCGCCGAGCAGGAGTGGGCATACTGGTTGCCCCCCATCTTGGTGCCTGTACGTTGGGGTTCACCCCGGTGAACGAGAGGGTAGCCTCCCTTCGCCTACGTGTGGGGGGACGGGCTCTGACTGTTGTTTGTGCCTATGCACCAAACGGCAGCTCAGACTACCCACCCTTTTTGGAGTCCTTGGAGGGGGTATTGGAGAGTGCGCCTCCTGGGGACTCCCTTGTTCTACTGGGGGACTTCAACGCTCACGTGGGCAATGACAGTGAGACCTGGAGGGGTGTGGTTGGGAGGAACGGCCCCCCTGATCTGAACCAGAGTGGTGTTCTGTTATTGGACTTCTGTGCTCGTCATGGATTGTCCATAACGAACACCATGTTTAAGCATAAGGGTGTCCATATGTGCTCTTGGCACCAGGACACCCTAGGTCGCAGTTCGATGATCGACTTTGTTGTCGTCTCATCTGATCTGCGGCCGCATGTCTTGGACACTCGGGTGAAGAGAGGGGCGGAGCTGTCAACTGACCACTACCTGGTGGTGAGTTGGCTCCGATGGTGGGGGAGGATGCCGGTCAGACCTGGCAGACCCAAACGTATTGTGAGGGTCTGCTGGGAACGTCTGGCAGAGTCTCCCGTAAGACGGAGCTTTAACTCCCACCTCCGGGAGAGCTTTGAACACGTTCCGAGGGAGGCGGGGGACATGGAGTCCGAGTGGGCCGTGTTCCGCGCCTCTATTGTCGAGGCAGCTTATCGGAGCTGTGGCCGCAAGGTTGTTGGTGCCTGTCGTGGTGGCAACCCTCGAACCCGGTGGTGGACACCGGCAGTGAGGGATGCTGTCAGGCTGAAGAAGGAGTCCTATTGGGCCTTTTTGGCTTGTGGGACCCCGGAAGCAGCTGATAGGTACCGGCAGTCCAAGCGGCATGCGGCTCGGGTGGTTGCTGAGGCAAAAACTCGGGCGTGGGAGGAGTTCGGAGAGGCCATGGAGAATGACTTCCGTACGGCTTCGAGGCGATTCTGGTCCACCATCCGGCGTCTCAGGGGGGGAAAGAGGTACGCGACCAACACCATTTATGGTGGGGGTGGCGTGCTGCTGACCTCAACTCGGGATGTTGTGAGTCGGTGGGCGGAATACTTCGAAGACCTCCTCAATCCTACTGGCACGTCTTCCACTGAGGAAGCGGAGCCTGGGGACTTTGGGTCGGGTTCTCCGATCTCTGGTGCTGAGGTCGCCGAGGTGGTTAAAAAGCTCCGCGGTGGCAAGGCTCCGGGGGTGGATGAGATTCGCCCGGAGTTCCTTAGGGCTCTGGATGTTGTAGGGTTGTGTTGGCTTACGCGACTCTGCAATATCGCGTGGACATCGGGGGCAGTTCCCTTGGATTGGCAGACTGGGGTGGTGGTTCCCCTATTCAAAAAGGGGGACCGTAGGGTGTGTTCCAACTATAGGGGGATCACACTCTTAAGCCTCCCTGGTAAGGTCTATTCAGGGGTTCTGGAGAGGAGGGTCCGTCGGATAGTCGAACCTCGGATTCAGGAGGAACAGTGTGGTTTTCGTCCTGGTCGTGGAACACTGGACCAGCTCTACACCCTCAACAGGGTCCTGGAGGGTGCGTGGGAGTTTGCCCAACCAGTTTACATGTGCTTTGTGGACTTGGAGAAGGCATTCGACCGCGTCCCTCGGGGGGTTCTGTGGGGGGTACTCCGGGAGTATGGGGTACCAGGCCCTTTGATAAGGGCTGTTAGGTCCCTGTACGACCGGTGTCAGAGCTTGGTCCGCATTGCCGGCAGTAAGTCAGGCTCGTTTCCGGTGAGAGTTGGACTCCGCCAAGGTTGCCCTTTGTCACCGATTCTGTTCATAACTTTTATGGACAGAATTTCTAGGCGCAGCCAAGGTGTTGAGAGGATCCGTTTTGGTGACCTTAGAATCGCTTCTCTGTTTTTTGCAGATGATGTGGTCCTACTGGCTTCATCAGTTCGTGATTTACAACTTTCACTGGAGCGGTTTGCAGCCGAGTGTGATGCGGCCGGGATGAGGATCAGTTCCTCCAAATCCGAGGCCATGGTCTTGAGCCGGAAAAGGGTAGCATGCCCTCTCCGGGTCGGGGAGGAGGTCCTGCCCCAAGTGGAGGAGTTTAAGTATATCGGGGTTTTGTTCACGAATGAGGGAAAACTGAAGCGTGAGATCGATAGGCGGATAGGTGCAGCGTCCGCAGTGAAGCGGGCGCTGTACCGGTCTGTCGTGGTGAAGAGAGAGCTGAGTCGAAAGTGTTACGGCTGGCTCAGGCCGAACACATTAAATGGACAAAGGACACAAGAAGGCAGAATGTAAAAATAAAAAGCTTTATTGAAAACTGCCCGACTCCTCCCTCCAGGTGCGGAGTGCACCGTCTTCTGGCACAGGGCAACAAAAAGGGAGCAAAAATAGACAGACAAAAGTACAAATAATTGGTGGACAAGAGTGAGTCAGCCAAAAAGAATATAACGTCCCCAGCGTCGGCCCAACCCATAAAAACAGGGCCGTCGCAGCCTATCTGGAGACGGACTACCTGACCAAAAGGGGACCCTAGGGGTAAAAGAAAAACGATATAACTGGACTACCGATCTCACTCTGTCATTAGGCAAACCAACAAAAACTCCAAACAGCTCCAAACTCCAAAAATGCTCCAAACAGCTCCAAGCTCAAAAATGGTCCTGGTTAAACCAACTTAAACTAACCACACAGGTCAGCATCTCTGATATCAATTATCATTAGCATTAGCAGGATCCTAATGTCATCAATGCAGCCTTCAGCTACCCAGTGCACTAAGCACAACAAAAGTCAAAAGGTGAGCAAACATTCCTAAGTGCAGTAAGCACAGTCAAACTCCACAAGCAAATGAGCTGACACAAATGCAACTAGCAGTCAAGACCAAACATGAGCTAGTAGCCACTCTTTAAGTGCATCTAGCAGTCAAGACCAAACATGAGCTAGTAGCCACTCTTTAAGTGCATCTAGCAGTCAAGACCAAACATGAGCTAGTAGCCACTCTTTAAGTGCATCTAGCAGTCAAGACCAAACATGAGCTAGTAGTTACTCTTTAAGTGCATCTAGCACAGTCAGGACCAAACATGAGCAATCAGCTACTCACCAACAATCTTCTAGACAGAAGATCAAACTTCCTGACAGGGGCGGGCGGAGAACACCCCACAGTACCCAAACAGTACTCAAACAGTACCCAAACAGTACTCAAACAGCTCAGCAACAAAGCAACCAAACTCTGAGCTCACAACACTCCGCATTCAAGCACAGTCAACTTGAAGTATATATAGGCGTGGCTCTCAGGTGTTCCTGGCTGAACACACACAAGCCTGATCACAATCAGACTAATTAACCACACAAAAGCATGACTGCAGTCAACATACATAAGAACTAAAAGGTGTCAGCATTGGCAGCTTCCTCAGGATATGTAACACCTCCACCACCAGTGTTTTGTATGGGGGTGATGTGGATGCCAGGTGAAAACATCTCACATCCGCACATGCAAAATAAATAGGACCCTAGAGAGTAACAATGTAGCGGTTGCAACATACAAACGGACTAAAATCATCATTAAAACTAGTCCGCCTAACCGCTAACATAATCAATGTCATGTTATCTTAAAATGTTCTGAAGCCAAACAGGCAACGCTTGTCTAAGCTTACTCTGTAAGACTTATTTTTGTTAACAGACACCAAACCAACATCAACATCATGACCAAGGATGTCAGTGGGAGAGTGGATACTCTTCATAACAGCCAGAGGGAAACTGTCATTTTCTGCACGTGGCAGCTCCACCATGTCAGCTGCAACAGCACTGTTTCCAGCCACACTGTAAGCAGAGTAGAGACAGTTAGACTCAGAATCATTTGAAACATGTCCAATATAAGGCTGCAGCACTTCATTTCTCACAGACAGTGAAAATGTATTTTCTTCAGACCCATCTCTTGCTTTAGGTTGAGGCGACGGTCCCATGTCATCCACCACCACTTTCTCTTTGATTTCTGTAGTGGCAGAAACGGGACATAAAGGAGCAGGAGAATGTGTCACGTGTGGCTTCATCTCTCTTAGGCTCACTGGGACATCCTCTTCCTCAGAGCTAAATAAAAAACATTCCCTTAGTTCAAAGTCATCCTCCTTTAGCTCTTCTAAGTCTATTATGTCCTCATCTGACTGAACTATGGTTTGTTCAGTTTTAAGTTCAGTGTCAGGTTTAGTTTCATGTTCAGTGTCAAACATCTGTAAGAAACAGTCACCAAGATCGTCATCTACTTCTTGAAGATGAAGCAAGAGTTTCACTTCCTCCACTGGAATCGGTTTTGCTTCACAGTTCATCAGGGAGTTTTTACTCAAATTGATCTCGTCTTCTTCCTCCGGTAGATGTTCTTGAGGCGCCCCCTTCTGTTGAGGTGTGAGAGGCACCCGCATAGACACAGATGATGCATCAAAGTTAGGACATGCTAGGGCTGCTTGAGTGCAAAGCACTGGTGCAGTAACCACCGGATGACAGGCATGTTGAATTGTCAGCCTTCTCAGTCGTTCCAAATCCTCTTGTTCCTGAAGACGCTTAATTTCATCCAGAGCAGCTTGAAGTCTCTTTTGCTCAAGCTCTTGTTCTTTCAAGAGAGCTTGGTGTTTAATCATTAAGTTTCTTTTTTTAATTTCGAACTGCTCTAAAATAAGCTCTTTTTCTTTCCTTATTTGTTCATCATGTTTTCTTTTTAAAGCAGCTTCATTTTCCTTTTCCTTTAGACGCTCTGTATCATTTACCTCAGGAAAAATGTCAAGCATAAATAATTTAGTCAACAGTTCACCTTTAAAATGTTTTTCATGAATGCGGCTTCTTATATCAATGTTGAAGTGTTCTGCCACACTCAACATTTGTTCTATAGTGCAGTCAGCAAAGACCTGCACTGTGGGCTGTTCAATAAATCTCTTCAAATTGAATGCCATGATGTGAACACAACAGCTTTTAAGCTGTACCCCTCTTCAAATGACTTTCACTGTAAACAACAGCAAAATCACAGCTGCATTTGAACGCAGCACAATCCAAAAACACACACACAGCTGCGTGTTTCAGCTCAATCAGCAACTAGGAGCTGGTCCTGTCAGCTCCAGAGCTGGTCCTGTCAGCTCCAGAGAGAGTGCAAACTACAGCACACAGCTGTCAACACACACCAAATGTAAAAAAGGAGCAATTATATTACCTGCGGTCCAAAAACACTTGGCTTCAAAAGACTTCACTACACTCTCAATATTTTAAGCACAAAACTCAATGTCTGCTCAAAACCAGAACAAACAACTCAATGTCTGCTCAAAACCAGACTTCCACAAACATGCACAACGCTGGACCCGCCTACGAGTCAAACCAACAGCAGGTTTAATTAATTAACCCAACAAGGATCACAACAGCTCAACAAGGACTCAAAGATCCCAACACAGACTCAAAAAGGATTCAATATCCAGACAAGGAGTCAAAAAGGATTCAATATCCCGGACGAGGCGCCCAAAATATGTTACGGCTGGCTCAGGCCGAACACATTAAATGGACAAAGGACACAAGAAGGCAGAATGTAAAAATAAAAAGCTTTATTGAAAACTGCCCGACTCCTCCCTCCAGGTGCGGAGTGCACCGTCTTCTGGCACAGGGCAACAAAAAGGGAGCAAAAATAGACAGACAAAAGTACAAATAATTGGTGGACAAGAGTGAGTCAGCCAAAAAGAATATAACGTCCCCAGCGTCGGCCCAACCCATAAAAACAGGGCCGTCGCAGCCTATCTGGAGACGGACTACCTGACCAAAAGGGGACCCTAGGGGTAAAAGAAAAACGATATAACTGGACTACCGATCTCACTCTGTCATTAGGCAAACCAACAAAAACTCCAAACAGCTCCAAACTCCAAAAATGCTCCAAACAGCTCCAAGCTCAAAAATGGTCCTGGTTAAACCAACTTAAACTAACCACACAGGTCAGCATCTCTGATATCAATTATCATTAGCATTAGCAGGATCCTAATGTCATCAATGCAGCCTTCAGCTACCCAGTGCACTAAGCACAACAAAAGTCAAAAGATGAGCAAACATTCCTAAGTGCAGCAAGCACAGTCAAACTCCACAAGCAAATGAGCTGACACAAATGCAACTAGCAGTCAAGACCAAACATGAGCTAGTAGCCACTCTTTAAGTGCATCTAGCAGTCAAGACCAAACATGAGCTAGTAGCCACTCTTTAAGTGCATCTAGCAGTCAAGACCAAACATGAGCTAGTAGCCACTCTTTAAGTGCATCTAGCAGTCAAGACCAAACATGAGCTAGTAGTTACTCTTTAAGTGCATCTAGCACAGTCAGGACCAAACATGAGCAATCAGCTACTCACCAACAATCTTCTAGACAGAAGATCAAACTTCCTGACAGGGGCGGGCGGAGAACACCCCACAGTACCCAAACAGTACTCAAACAGTACCCAAACAGTACTCAAACAGCTCAGCAATAAAGCAACCAAACTCTGAGCTCACAACACTCCGCATTCAAGCACAGTCAACTTGAAGTATATATAGGCGTGGCTCTCAGGTGTTCCTGGCTGAACACACACAAGCCTGATCACAATCAGACTAATTAACCACACAAAAGCATGACTGCAGTCAACATACATAAGAACTAAAAGTGTCAGCATTGGCAGCTTCCTCAGGATATGTAACAATATATATATATATATATATATGTATATATATATATACATATATATATATATATATATATATATATATGTATATATATATATATATATATATACATATATATATACATATATATATATATATATATATATATACTGGGACCCCGTGTACATAATCTCGTTTTCATCACATGTACCACATGCGGTGCAAATGACAATAAAGACTCTCTGACTCTGACTCTGATATATATATACAGGAAACCCTCGAGGTACGACACCCGCGACCTAAGGCAACTCAGACTTACGATTTTATCATATTTAATAAAAATATGATAAAAAAAAAAATTTATTATTATTAAATTTTTTTTGTGTTTAAATGTTATTACCATAAACACCGGTGTATAATACGCTCCGGTGTATAATACGCTTTGGCCAATATTTGGAAATAAATCAGAAAAATCGGTAGATGATGCGCTTCGGTGTATAATACACGCTGCCGTGACAGTCTTTTTTATGGCCACTAGATGGTGCCAGGATACGCCTCCAGGTACAGTCTGCAGGTAAACAGACTACAGGGTGCATTAGCGCCCATAGCGGCCGAAACTGGTACTGCACCATTTTTAGGCCAAAATGAAAAAGCGAATCAGAGCCAAAAATTGGTCTAAAAATATGGGAAAAAATCTGTAGATAATACGCTTCGGTGTATAATACGCAGGACATTCAAATGAGCAATAAAAGTGCGTATTATACACCGGTGTTTACGGTAATTTCATGTGTACAGCACTTTGTTGCAGCTGTGGTTGTTTTAAATGGCTTTATAAATAAAGTATAATTATTAATATTATGTTTTTATTACAATTTTATCGTATTTACGCAACTTCCGGTCGTTTCCGGTCGCCATTTTACAATTGCGGTCAATGGAGCTCCGCCATAGAGGCTCCTGTCAGCTGGCTCTAGAGCAGTGTTTTTCAACCACTGTGCCGTGGCACACTAGTGTGCCGCGAGTGATCGTCAGGTGTTCCGCGGAAATAATCCAATTTCACTTAACTGGTCTAAAAAGATTTTTTTAAACAAATTAATTATCTAATAATATGCCATTTTCGAATGTCTGTGCTGTAGTGGTGTCTTGCGGCGTAATCATGTAATTTACTTATCGCTAGATAGATGGCAGTATGGAACATAGCATTGCACATTAAAACAAGAAAAGTAGTGATGCATGAACGTGACATGTAGCAGTGACAGCATTACATTCTAGCTAGCTGCTAGCAAGACTACGACAGTGATGGAAAAGTTTTTAATAAGAAAAAATACTAACTCCGATCTGGTCCCTGGACCAAATTCTGACCCAGATGAAGGCCTTAGTATAAGTGGATATCAGAAGATACCGTGAGCTCGAAACAGTACAGTGAGAGTTACATTTCGTTTGGATTTACTTTTACCGGGGACGCAACGACACCGACTCTGTTGTACTTGATATGCGGTGAGAAGCTGTTTATTTCATTCCTATTCAAGGCACTTTGATAAGAATGACTACCGTATATATTTAATATAGGCGGATACAGAGTATCTTTGTTTACATTTTTGGTTGGTGGTGTGCCTCGAGATTTTTTCAATGAAAACACTGTGCCTTGGCTCAAAAAAGGTTGAAAAACACTGCTCTAGAGGACCGTGTGTCCGAACAGGGTTGCCTCATACGGATAAATTAGCTGGAAACACTCGGTCAACTCTGTGGACGTCTCAGGCCCGGAGGAGCAGCCGCGGATCGCCCCGCGATCGCTCCCACAACGCCGCCCGACATGCTAACGACAGCAGCTAACAGAGCAGCTAACACAGGCGAAGACACCGAGCCGACATGCCGCGGAGGGGCCATCTGCGGCCGGGAGCTCGCCGCAAATGTCCGCCTGGCAGTCGGGGGACACCGAGCTAACGCGGAGATACAAAGCCGACAGCCTTTTTGAATGAACTGACATGCTAACCATTGCTGCTAATGGCGGGGCCTAACCGTAGCTAACGCCGAGCTTGTTTTGGATGGAGGACATCGCGGAGAAACGGCTTTCAGTAAGTTTTTTTTTTTGGCTCCAAATGTATGAAGTTAAGAAGCTAACAGTCCTTCTTTTAAACAGTTTTGACCACGTGTGTGCGTGTGGAGCGTAAGGAAGCTGGGGGAGCTCGGACGGGTGCGAGCTGATGCTAAAAGACGAAGGCAGGCTTTGACCAGCTCAAAGTAAGACATTATATTTTTTATTTATTGTACAGTATTCATTTACTGTACATGTAAAGTTCTGTGCATGTTTATGGCCTAGTATGTCTGCTTGTTCAGTCTCATGCCGTTAAATATGTGTGCGGCGCTCCGTTAGCGGTATAGCCGCGACCTATGTCAGAAACGCGGACCTACGACAGGCAGGTGTTTTTGGTCCGCGAGGTACGACAACATCGACCTAAGTCACACCCGTAGGTCCCAATCCCTGACGTAACTCGAGGGTTTGCTGTATATATATATATATATATATATATATATATATATATATATATATATATATATATATATATATA
>JBBPBX010013480.1:13068-30262 GCA_038048925.1 Garcialebias charrua
TACCATATTTTGCCCCACTCTGGGCCCCGGAGCAAGGCCCTTAACCGCCCCCCCCCCCCATCCAATCTGCTCCTCCCTGGGAGCAGCAGCAGGTGGTCAGAGGTTGTAAAGTCCATCCAGTGTAAAAACAATTGTCAAATCCTCATGGGTGTCCGTTCACTGTGATGACCCCTGAGGAAGGGAACAGCCGAAAGACAAAGTATCTGTAAAAAGGTCAAATCAGAAGGCTGAGTTTAATGTTAAAATATTCTTGTGTTGAAAATTGACAATATTTAGTTGTTCTGGTCAGACTTTACAAATGAAATGCAGTATTGTGAGATGCCAACAATAAGGGCAAATTATTTGTAAAACTGACTAGATTATAAAAAAAAATTGCTTTGCCTATGTTCACTTAGTTGTCGTTAGCTGCCTTGAACTGGACTCCTAAAGTTAAATTGCAGATGTACAACCAAGAAAATGTTTTGCTAACAGACAAAGTTGACTTCAACAAATAATGTCAAAGTTTTGACCAGTATTGTTGTACATTGTGTTATGTTTTGAGTATGTCTATGTATGACATAGGGGAAACATGCCCAGGCAGTACCTCACCAAATTTTAGCACAACATCGTTAGAATTAAACTGAATATAAATGTTTGCAGTTTTTAGGGTCAGTGGACTGTGACGGCCATCTTAAGTTTGGTTGACGTCAAGAGTTTTAGTGGTAGATGTACATGTGATGATTACTTAAGAGTTTTGTGGAAATGTGTCCTGTGGTTCATGAGGGGGGTCTTAAAAACAGCGTTGGCTCTGAGTAAATGGCTTTTTTTTTTTTAAACCTTAGTATAAGTTGGTGGTGACTCTTGGCCCATATCACACCAAACTTTATCTCTGTTAATGTAAAATTGATCTGTAGCCATTTTTGTCTTTTCTAAATTGTATTAGCTGTAACATCCATCTGAAACCAGGTTGGCACTTAAAGTTTATTATCTGTAGACGTGAACCCAAAGATTAATTTCTGAGAGTTTCATTGAAACTCATCCACTGATTGATACGCAGACATGGGTAAAATAATTGAGGCCTCTCCTTTTCAGTTGTGGCGTTAATAACTAAACACACAGGAGCCTCTTCCAGTTCAGTAAAGACATTTCTTACATGAAACAAACTTTCAAGTGTTTCAGAGTTTTCCCAAACACTTTCCTGTATTACCAAGTGGCGTGATGTCATAGCTGACCTTCTCTGAGGACCTATTTTTGTCTTTGACATAGATTCTCAGGTCTGTGGCCAAAGGAGAAAACAGCAGATGCCATAGCTATAGGGGGTCAATACAAGGATCTGTCCAGTGGACACTCCTTCTGTTGCTCCTCTGTGCTCCACGTCTAATAGCTCAAGGCAGATTCAGAGGCACAGGACCAGTTCTCACAATCTGGTTCGGTGTTGCAGTGGTGAGCAAAATTTGATAACGAGATATGGTTCCTTTGATAAGAATTTTTTGTCTTTGACTATGTGACAAAAACAAGATTTTTTTTTAAAACTTTGTTTTGATTAGTAGTAAATACCTTGCATTATTATATACAGTACTACATTTGAAGTATATTTTAAAGGGATGGTCTGTTTTTGAAGCAATTAAAAACACTTTGCATGGATGATTCAGAGATGTTTGGCTGCAGAAGCAGCAGATGAGTTTCATACAGAACAAAGCTTCACCTATAAAGCACCTGGTAAGGAAATAGAATGGTGGGATTGCATCATGATTAAAGAAACTTCAGCACTCGCTGTCTCATGAGCCAAATTACAAAATATGATGTTATTTATTTATTTAATATAATTATTTCAAGCACAATAATGATAACTCGCCAAGGAATGAGTCACAAACAACAAACGGAGGAGTGTAGAAAAGTTGTCTTATTTTTTGTTTATTTATTTATTTTGCTGAAGGAAGCAAGACTTAGACGAGAGGTGACTTTGAGCAGCAGTATGGTTTCATGCAGAGAAAGAGCACCACAGATGCCATCTTTGCTTTGAGGATGTTGATAGAGAAGTACAGAGAGGGTCAGAAAGAACTCCATTGTGTGTTTGTGGATTTAGAAAAAGCATATGACAGGGTGCCAAGAGAGGAGGTGTGGTATTGCATGAGGAAATCTGGAGTGGCAGATAAGTATGTTAGACTGGTACAGGACATGTATGAAGACAGCAGGACAGTGGTGAGACGTGCTGTAGGAGTGACAGCTTCAAGGTGGAAGAAGACCAACTAACAAGTGAAGACAGAGTACATGAATGAGAGGGAGGCCAGTGGAACAGTGAGGCTACAAGGAGCAGAGGTCACAAAGGTGCAGGACTTCAAGTACTTGGGGTCCACTGTCCAGAAAAATGGGGAATGTGGTAAAGAGGTGAAGGAGGGAGTCCAAGAGGGATGGAGAAATGTTTCAGGAGTGATTTATGACAAAAGGATGGCAGCAAAGGTCAAAGGAAACGTCTTCAAGACTGTACAGTGAAACCAGCAATGTTGTATGGTGATATTGACAAAATGGAGACAGAACTAGAAGTGACAGAAATGAAGATGCTGAGGTTCTCCTTAGGAGTGACAGGGATGGATAAGATCAGGATTGAGATCATCAGAGGTACAGCACATGTTGAACAACTGGGAGATAAAGTTAGAGAGGCCAGACTGAGATGGTTTGGACATGTCCAGAGGAGGGACAGTGGTTTGGACATGTCCAGAGGAGGGACAGTGGGTATATTGGTAGAAGGATGTTAGAAATGCAGCTGCCAGGAAAAAGACAAAGAGATGTATGGATGCAGTTAGAGAGGACATGAAGTAGTTGGAGTGAGGACAGAGTGAGGTGGAGGAGGATGACTCATGTGGAGATCCCTGAAGAGGGAACAGTTGACTTTTTTATTTTATTTTGATGAAGTGAAAAGTCAAGTGTCTGACGTCAAGTTTGTCTTTAACCCCCACAACCACCACAACACATTTTTTGTGAATATTTTATTTCCTTTGCTTGATAAAGCTCTGTTATGGTCAAGTAAATTTCTTTGGTCAGAGCATGTCTAGTTGCACTAACTGTAACAAAGATTTGCTGAAGACAAATGCTCATTTTTGTTTCATTACAAAAAGAAAACATTTCACAAAAATGTTAAACATTTAACTGGTTTTAGTAACAGCTCAGACATCAACGCCTACTCCCAAATACTATTTGTTGCTTTAAGTGTTAGTTATTTTTACCCTCACAGTCTGTTGTGTCACATATTAAGGGGTTGGATATAACACATACTGCCTCAAGATATGACAAAATGATACAATGCCACACTTGGGCTTGTGACTAACCTGCTGTGGGTTGTCCAGAGCTGGATGCTAGTCAGAATTCCCAGTGGGAAACCATCTGGGCCAATGGTTATTTCTTTACATTCAGCAGGATTTTCTCTCACAGCACATGTTGACAAACAGCATGGAAATGCTAAAATTGTATTAATACCCTGTACAGTCATAGATACAGTAAGTACAACTGCTTTCTGTCCAAACTTCTTCCGCATCTCCTGAAAGGACGTGTTACACACTGTCAATGATTAAACTGTAAAATAAAACCTTAGACCTGTGCAACAAGATAAATTCACTGTATAATTTAACAGCCACCTTAAATTGAGTTGTTCACAAAAGTTAATCAGCAATAGATGTACACCCAGTGAGTACTTTATGAATCATTCAAATAGTGATTCATGTGGTATTTACTGACAGACGGACACACACAAACTTCCTCTTCTTTAATGGTCATGTTTATATGTGTTCATCATTCAACCAGAATTGATCTATTTTGATACATGAAATCTGGTTTTGAAGACACCGAGTAAATTATTATTACACCTGCTCTGGTGTTCCAGACGGTTTTCACGCAACAAGGCAAACAAAGAATGAATGGGTACCACTTTACAATAAGGCTCCCCGTGTATTTCAATTAAATTTTGTTTATTTATTTAGCACCAAGTCACCAGAAGTCACCTCAGGGCACTGAACAGAACCATTTATATATAAAAAATAATAATTTAACATTATTTATCTGAGGAGCAGACTACTTTGAATTCAACTCCATCACAGAACTCTCATCTTGAGCAAGCATGAAGGCGACAGTGGAAAGGAAAAACTCCCTCATGAGGAAGAAACCTTTAGCAGAACCAGGTTCAGGACAAGTGGCCATCTGCTTCGACCGGCTGGGTTTGAGAGGAACAGATACACAATGGCAGGTCACGTATCATATGTTAAGATAGAAACAGTATCAAATGAAAACTATTCAATTTTAGCAAATTATTTAGGGAAATGAGGTCAATTTGTCCTCTAGTAGTCTAATCCTATAGCAACATAACAAGCCAACCTTAACTATAGGATTTATCAAAAAGGAAAGACTTAATCCCAGTCTTAAAACTGGACAATGTGTCAGCCTCATGGACAGAAACTGGAAATTGTTTGCATAAGAGAGGAGCCTGATAACTGGAAGATCTGCCTCCCATTCTGCTTCTGGAAACTGGGACCAGGAGATAACCATGCAGTCTGAGAGCAAAGTGCTCTGTTAGGAAAATATGGAACAATAAGATCTCGAATATAAGATGGAGCTAGGTTGTTGAGAGCTTTATAGGTTAGAAGTAAGATTTTGAATTCAGTTCTGGATTTGACATGGGGCCAATGGAGAGAAACTAAAACTGGAGAGGACACCCAGATAATAAACCATTACAATAGTCCAGTCTAGACGTGACAAATGCATGAACCAGTTTTTCTGCATCATTTTTAGATAAGATATTTCTAATTTTAGTGATATTACGCAGGTAAAAGAGTGTGGTTCTAGTAACATTTTTAATGTGGGGGATAAAAAACATGTCCTGATCAAAATACCTCCAAGATTTTTAACATTAGAACTGGAGGCCAAATTAATGCCATCTAAGGAGGGCGAAAGACTGAAAAATTAATTCCTAAGATGCTCAGGTCCAAAAACTAAAACCTCAGTCTTGTCTTGTGTTCAAAAGGAGAAAATTTAGGGTCATCCATGTTTTTATGTCTTTAAAGGAGACCACAGATAGGTTTTTTAAATTGTTATGGTATGTCTGTGGGGTTACCAGACAATGTTCATTCAATTTAATACACAAAATAATTCTTAGATAATCAATTATACCCTTTTTAATTCTGCCATTTTTAACTTTCGTTTTGAACGACTGGTTTATGATAATGAGATCTCGTGGCCACGCCCTTCAAAGATCTGTTTACATTAACTCCGCCCTCCAAAGGCAGACGAGGATGTCTGAACTCGCGTTACTGCCACCCAGAGCCCTGTATAGCTGAGCTGAACTGGACCGCGACGTATTTATTGTGGGACAGATCAGACGTGTACAAGTTGTCGTGTCATTTTTAATTTTTCCTCTGTAATAAATGTACAACTCCCTGACGTCTCCCTCCCTCCCCCTGTGCGCGCGCGCTGGAGGGAGCGGATGTCACTCGCAGCGGACACACACACACACACACAGCGGGGCTGTCTCCCTCGATCAGCGCGCGCACACACACACACACACACACATACACACACACAGGTTTGTTAATGTGGTTTAGCGGTACGTAGTCTGGCCTGCTATGACACATAAACCAACACACACACACACACTGCAACATGCTGCATCGCTGTTCATTCAAGACTCCCATCTGAAAACTATGCCATTATCTGGGCCAGGAGGGTTAGAGAATCTTCGCAACGCTCACGTTAGCTGGCTAGACTCTGTGACATTTTTAGCCATTGTGCTGACATGAAATAAGGAAAAACAACCGTCACCTCTTTTATACTGAAGTGGGTGGAGCATCACCAGGGGTTGCTAGGTGACGGGGCGGGACAAAGGTCGGGGTGGGTTGTGGTTGTGGGTTGTGGCTGCGGTTTGTGACGTCACAAACCGCAGGAAGTGAAAACGAAGTGTTTCTATCAAAGATAAATAAATATACTTAGAGTAAATAAACCACTGGGTGCATTTTTTGGCCCTAGGACTGTTTTTTTACATACCCAAAGTTGAGTAAAAAAAAAAAACATTAAAAAGACCATGGTTAAAAACATATGCTTGTGTCGTAATTAACCGATTGGATTCATTGGGTTTCATGGACAAATATAATTGTGTATCATGAGTATAATAATGAAAATTTATCCCATGCTGTTTAATAACTTTAATGGGAGTATATACATTGTAAAGAGTATATGTCCAAACACTGAACCTTGAGGAACTCCATGACTAACTTTGGTGTAAGATGAAGATTCATTATTTACATTTACAAATTGGAATATATCAGATAGTTATGATTTAAACCAATTCAGATCCGTTCCTGTAATTGGCTGTAAGTAGTTTATAGGTACATTATTAATTTCATTATAAACACTTTATAAATCAATAACTGCTTATTATGCATTAATTAAGAATGACAGAGAGACAAAACTGACAAGTTTCTTGCCAAATAGTGAGCCAAATCTGTTCACTTATATATTTCATCCAGAGTTGTTATATTAAACATTTCAAACTAAGTTACTACCTTGTAAGCAATAAACATCAGTAAACCTATTTCTTTAGCATATAATATTGTACTTTATCACTGCCAAGTATCTAAAACTATATATCCTAAAAAATAGGTTTACAAATGCTTATTGTGTTTACAAGGTAGTAACTTAGTCCGAAATGTTTAATATAACAACTCTAGATGAAATATGTAGGTGAACAGATTTGGATCACTATTTGGTAAGAACTGGTCAGTTCTGTCTCTGTCACCCTTAATTAATATTAATAATAATAATAATGAATTTAATTTATAATGCACTTTTCATTAATGAAAATCTCAAAGTGCTACAAAGTGCAACAGAATTTAAACGTCAATAAAACAAGTAATAAAGCAAGTAAAATCAATAACAGTATCAACTAAGATCAAAGGTAGAATCATGAGGAGGCAGAGTATTATTATTATATATAATTATATATATATAATTATAATTAATGCATAATAAGCAGTTATTAATGATTTATAAAGAGTTTATAAAGAAATTGATAGTGTTTATTAGCCATCTATAAGGGGAGCCTTATTGTAAAGTAGTAACAATTTTTTTTACAAAGTTAAAAGACAAAAACACAGCTGCAGACTCGAGATGAGACATTTGATGTTTGGTTTATTTCAGAATATTGAAATGGACAAAGTTATTGCTCATTTATCAATGTCGCTTTGTGACACATGTTCTGCTTTGGGTGATGATTTTCAACATTTTGATTCTTTAAAAAACAGGTTCAAATCAAAGAGTTGGCTCAGTTAGTCTGAAGGAAATATCTATTATAGTTGGAAAACATCTGCACAGACCAAATGAGCTGCCTGAGACAAAGATTGAAGCACCGGTTATTTGTGCAAAGTTCACTGGACGTCACAAAAGCAGCCAAACCTGTGGAAGTTGTTGGTCAGCTTGTCAGTTTAATTTATGATCTGTCAATTAGAACAGGTTTAAATTAAAGGCCTAGCTTTTCTTGAAGTAATGCAAACATCATCAGCCTTTAATGTCAAATATTTAAACTAAAATAATTTCATGTTAACGACGAAACAGAAAAATATAGTTGGATTTTCAATACCCTAAACACCGGTGTATAATACGCTCCGGTGTATAATACGCTCCGGTGTATAATACGCTTTGGCCAATATTTGGAAATAAATCAGAAAAATCGGTAGATAATACGCTTCGGTGTATAATACGCGCTGCCGTGACAGTCTTTTTTATGGCCACTAGATGGCGCCAGGATACGCCTCCAGGTACAGTCTGCAGGTAAACAGACTACAGGGTGCATTAGCGCCCATAGCGGCCAAAACTGGTACTGCACCATTTTTAGGCCAAAATGAAAAACAGCGAATCAGAGCCAAAAATGGGTCTAAAAATATGGGAAAAAATCTGTAGATAATACGCTTCGGTGTATAATACGCAGGACATTCAAATGAGCAATAAAAGTGTGTATTATACACCGGTGTTTACGGTACATTCATGTAATTTCATGATGAATTACAAATTGTGCTCTCAGAAAATCCTGCCCTTGGATGTCAAAGTTCATTCTCAATAATCCAGGTAAATAATCCAACAAAGTTCAGTCAGGTCATCAGGATGGTTTCTTTTTTTGTTGAGACGTATCATCCTTCATCCAAAGGACTTCATCAGTCAAAGGAGCCACATCAAACTCAGTCCCACAAGCAGCACATTCACACAGTGGGCCAAACTGTTTGCTGGTGATAAGATGGTTTCTGGGGCCTACCCTCTCCCCCGTTGACCCATAGCTGCCTCAGAGCTGGCTATGTGGCCCATCTGCAGCCAGAGAAACCATCCAGATGACCTGACTGAACTTTGTTGGATTTATTACCTGGATTATTGAGCATGAACTTTGATGTTTTGAACCACTTTGACCATGGCTGCCTCAGAGGAGTCGACGGGGGAGAGGGTGGGCCCCAGAAACCATATTATCACCAGCAAACTGGTTGATCCACTATGTGAGTTCATGGGACTGAGTTTGTTGTGGCTCCTCACACTGATGAAGTCTTTTGGATGAAAGATGAAACGTCTCAACAAAAAAAGAAACCATCAAGGTGATCTGACTGAACTTTTCCTTGAATGGTTCATTGATTCAATATTTGGGGATTTGTCTTGACTTCTCACTTTTGTTTGAAACTCATCTCAACACCCTGCTCTCCAAAGTTAAATCCAGAATATGATTGTTTTTCAAAGCAAATCTTTAATTAACTCATTCTGCGAAACATCCTTGAGCTTTAATATCTATACACACCTTTGGTCTGTTAGATTTGATGTTTGGTTGTTGTCCTTCTGCTAACTTACCCCTCCTGGTTTTTCTGCAGGTCATCGTTAAAAAGGAGAGTTTTCTCCCAATTGACTAACATGGTTAAAGAAAAGTCAAATAAATAAATAAAAGAAACTGAGTTAACACCAGTAGATAATAGTTGTTGTTTTTTTTTTCAGTTTTAAAGGACAAATCTTATGTGATCAGCTAGCTCTTGGGGATCAATCTCAGCTACAGCCACACCTACTGGTAATTAAATACAATGTATATATAAAATTGATGAAGTCAAAGATGGTTTTGTATTTTCAAGGTCAGTTGGCTGGCATCTTGAATCAGGTTAATGTCAAAACATAACCATCTGTAGACATACATTGAGCAATAAATTTAAGTTGTTCATGAGAAACTTTGCTAACAGAAAGACAAGTGCACACACATACACCCAGGCAAAAACATTATTGTGGCCTTACACTTTGAGGAATTAAAAAAAAATACAAATTGTGTGAAAGGAACACAACGTGTAAGGAAATTAGCCTGACGTTAATAATAAAAACTAAATAGATATTTCTGAGATATTTCAGTTTTGTCATCTTTTCCTGAGTCACTGCTCAGCAGATACCTCAGCATCTGCTTTGCTTATCCCTTCATACTCGCCGTATGCACCGTATGCACCGTGGTGTGCTCATGTGACTCCCAGCTTCCAAAAGGCTCACCTGACGCCTCTGAACACACAGAAAGCATCCAGTGTAAACAGTGCAGGCTGTTCTGTCTCCGTTACATATTTGAGAAAGACTTTGCTGTTTACACTGCTGGAAATATATCTTTTTTTTTTGTCCTTTTTTTGCGCACAATACTGTTGGAATACCAGGATTATAGCACCACAAACATACTTTTGCAGTTAAGTCTTTTTTACGAGGACTCCAGAGTATCTGTTTCCCTCTCGGCAGTTTTAAAAGTGAAAGCTGTTGTAGAGAAAGGCTAGACAGAGCTGCGTCTCTTAAACACCCTGAACGGAGAGAAAATGTGTTGTAGGCCTGTTGTTATGGAGCTTATGCTCGTGCATTGACGTGGACTGCACACGCAGCCTGTTGATACAGGCTCCATGTAGTGAGGACAGTCACTGTTCTGTTGTAGGTAGGGATTGGAAAATGGAAGCTCCTGAGGCATCATGGTGGGTGTGGAACCCTGCAGCTTCTCTTTGCTCCTGTACCACAAGCAGGAGCATATAGTCTGAAAATGCAGCACCTCTGTGTAGGCGCCTTTTAAATCTTTAGCCTTTGTGGCAGTGTCTGCTACAGGTGTGACAGAGGTGGAAGTTGAGAGCGGTAATAGGCGAGACACTTCCACTCTGGACTTGCTGACAGACAACAAGGCCTTCTGCTTGGCGTCTCGTCGCTCATCCTCAGTGTTCATAGTCAGGAAACGAAGCACGACCAGGTTTAGGAACGCTCCGATCACTGTCAGACCCATTAGGATGTAAACAAAGCAGAGAGCCACATACCGCGGGTCGTTCTGTAGTGAGTTGTCCTTTTGCAGAGCCACATAATCTCCAAAGCCGATGGTGGTGAGTGTAATAAAGCAGTAGTAGAAGGCGTGGAGGAAGCTCCATCCCTCGCAGTGGGAGAACAGCACAGCCCCCACACACAAGGTGCTCAGACAGAAGAAGAAGCCCACCGTCACCATGTTCGCCATAGAGACCTCAGTCTGACGCATTCCCAGGCACTTCTTGGCTTGGTGCAGCAGGTATCGGACAAACGTGTTGATGCGCTCGCCCAGGCTCTGGAACATGACGAGGGTCAGTGGTATCCCAAGGAGGGCGTAGAACATGCAGAATACTTTCCCTGAGTCAGTGCTGGGCGCTGCATGGCCGTAACCTAAGAGAAGGTACATCACACACATTTAGACCTCTGGACACATGACAACATACACAGAGACACACAAGGGTAAAGTCACACTGGAATCTAACAAACTTAGACTTCTGGACAGGTTCTTCATTGTTGAAACATTTAGGGATTTTTTTTATCCAAAAGACCTTAGTCTGGGGAACTGCAAGCAAACTCAATTTTATAAGCAGCACCGTCTCATGGTGGATCAAGCAGTTTTCGGTAACAGCCAAAACTAGTTGTTCATATGCAAAAGGAGGACCATCAGTCTAATTCCCTGATAGCCACTTGCTATTCACAAGGGGCTGAGTGATACTAACAGCATTATAAGAGGGGAACAGTTGGACCCTGGGGCCTCTGCCCTGTTCAATGATGGAAGGTTTCTTTTCACAAAGATGGCCTCCTTTACTCCTCTCTCAAACCATCGTTCCTCTCTATCAAGGATGTGAACATCTTCTTCTCATCCCTGAAAGAGTGACCTCTAGCCTGATGCAACTGTCACACCAGGGAAACAAGAACCCCCGCAAACATAAGCAAACATTTTGGAGGGTTACTAATCTTTCCCACTTCCTGGTCCACTGTTTCTATGACCCCTACTCTTCTTTCTCTTTCATTATCTTCATTTATTAGCTCCCCAAGTACTACTTCCATCTTTCCATCATGCTCTACTTATTTGTTAGAACATTACCATTTCTATCTTTAACAAGCCTCACCTGCTGCACATCCTCTCAATCCTGATCCCTCTGTCTCACCAATCGGTACAAGTCCTTTCAGCCTCTTGTGTGACGCTTCAACCACCTGTTTTGCTTTTGCTACCTCGTTTTTTGCTCTACACTGCACCTCCTTATATTCCTTCTTCTCTCTTCAGTCTTCTCATTGTCATAATTCTTTTTGGCTAATCTCTTTCTTTGAATAACTTCCTGCACATCACCATTCCACCACTATCATCCATTCTGTGTCCAGATGACACACCAAGTACCTTCCTAATTGTCTCTAATTACTGTTGCTCCATCTGCCTGCACAGACCAAACTCTACGGACCCATTTGGTACTGAAGGGAAACCATGGATGTTCTCTGTCTGCCAGACCCGGTTCTGTACTGCGGTCTGTGAGGGCAGCTGATGCGGTCATTGTTACCATCAATGTGTCGACCGGCCCTGCTAACAACAATTGCTAAGATCAAGTCAAAGTCAAAGTCAACTTTATTGTCAAAACTGCAATATGTACAGGACATACATAGGATTGAAATTGCATTTCTCTCAGTCCCTCGGTGCAACAGTAACCATTTAAACACTAAAACACTGAAACATTTAATAAACATAAGCATAAAATGAAATAATAAAAGTGTAATACTGTCCTGAGTTTTTGCATAGTAGTTTTTGCATAGTAGTAGTATGAAAGTATGAAAAGTTACACCAACACTAAACATTTAATAAACATAAGCATAAAATGAAATAATAAAAAGTGTAATACTGTCCTGAGTTTTTTGCATAGTAGTATAAAAGTGTAAAAAGTACATCTATAAAATAAAATGAAAGTTCTGGCATTGACATTTGTAATAGAGTGACAAAGCAGCATATGAAGTTTATGTACACAGTATATGTATGAGGTAGTTGATATTGGTATAGAGGTAAAGTGGCATATGCAATAAGGCTAGTAAAAATAATATATATATCAGCAGTAGTGTAGATATAAAAAGTAGTGTAAATGTAAACAGTAGTAATAAATGTAAACAGTAGTAATAAATGTAAACAGTAGTAATAAATGTAAACAGTGAATGTAAACAGTAGTATGACTATAGGCAGTAATGTAATACAAACATTAGTGCAAATATAAGAAGTAGTGAAAACTGAATGAGCACATGACCGTGAGTTTAGTGAATAACCCGTTTTGATGACACAGAGTCCAGTGTTAAAAATCTTTGTGTTGTGTGGTGATGTGTGTGAAAGTTTTTTGTGTTAAGGCAGTACAAGTAGGAGGGGAGGCAGAGCAGGCAGAGAGTTAAGCATCCTGACTGCCTGATGAACAGAGCTGTCTCTCAGTCTGCTGGTTCGAGCCTGGAGACTCCTCAGTCTCCTCCCTGATGGCAGCAGTCTGAAGCAGCTGTGTAGTGGGTGTGTGGGATCACCTGCCATGCAGAGGGCTTTCCGAGTGAGGCGGTTGCTGTGTAAGTCCTGCAGTGAGGGGAAGGAGGTGCCGACGATCTTCTCAGCTGCTCTCACGATGCGCTGGAGGCTCTTGCGGCAGGATGCAGTACATGCACCAAACCACACCGTGATGCAGCTGGTCAGGACACTTTCTATGGCACCTCTGTAGAAGGTGCACATGATGGGGGTTGAAGCTCCAGCCCTTTTCAGCTTGCGGAGAAAGTAGAGGCGCTGGTGAGCCTTCTTGGCCAGTGATGCAGTGTTCCTGCTCCAGGACAGGTCCTCTGAGACGTGCACTCCCAGGAACTTGGTGCTGTCCACTCTCTCCACTGCGGTGCTGTTGATGGTCAGAGGGGCATGTTGGGCATCCCTCTTCCTGAAGTCCACAACAATCTCCTTTGTCTTCTCCACGTTGAGAGTGAGATTGTTGTGTCCGCACCACAAGGCCAAGCGGCTCACCTCGTTCCTGTAGTCCGTCTCATCGTTGTTGCTGATGAGACCTACCACTGTTGTGTCGTCCGCAAACTTGATGAAGTGGTTGGAGCTGTACGATGGTGTGCAGTCGTGTGTTAGCAGGGTGAATAGAAGGGGGCTCAGCACACATCCTTGTGGGGCCCCTGTGTTCAATGTGATGGTGCTAGATGTGTTACTCCCGACCCGTACTGCCTGTGGTCTCCCGGTCAGGAAGTCTAGCAGCCAGTTACACATTGAGGTGTTCAGCCCCAGACTGTCCAGTTTAAGGATGAGCTGTTGGGGGATGATGGTGTTGAATGCCGAGCTGAAGTCAATGAACAGCATTCTAACATAAGAGTCTTTCGTGTCCAGATGTGTGAGAGCTGTGTGGAGGGCAGAGGAGATGGCATCGTCGGTTGAGCGATTAGGCCGATATGCAAATTGGAAGGGATCCAGGGAGGCAGGGAGGACAGATGTGATGCTTTTCATGACTAGCCGTTTGAAGCACTTCACCAGGATCGGGGTGAGTACTACTGGGCGATAGTCATTGAGGCAGGAGGGAGGAGGAAGGCGTGGAGATGCTAACAAGACTACGCCACTAACAGAACAGAACCATGATGTTGAAAGAACCTCACTGCTAACCAAATCTCATAGGAGATGTATTTCTTTTTCCACATTGGCACCTTGTTTTTATTTTATTATTTTAGTAGTATAAAGTATTTTTAATATGTTTTTTTTTCTATCTTTGCTGCATGCTTTGGTACTTGTTATTGTTGTTGTTGATTTTTTGGTAAGTTGAGATGGTTCTTCTCATCCCAAGCATTTCATCGCATTGCTGACCTTGTGTTGATTTTGCATATGACAAATGAACCTAACCTGAACCTGCTGTAGTAGTCCAGTTATCTGGAAGCTCTTTCTTACCACCCAGAGCCTTGAACGGCTCCACTGAATTTTTCACAACATTCTTCTTTCCCCAGCTTCCACCATTTGGTCTTCTTTTATTCTTCTTTTTTCTTTTACTCTTTTTCTCTTCTTCACAACAAGTCATTCTGCACACAACTATCCAATGCTGTCTGGCCATGCCTTACAGTCTCCAGTCTCCCTCGGGTTTCCTTTACACAGAATATACAATAGTCTACCTGTGTACTCCTTCCTCCATTCTTATAGGTCACTCTATGTTCCTCACTCTTTTGGAAATTAGTGTTGACTACAGCCATTTCCATTCTCTTGGCAAATTCCATCACCATCTGTCCCTAGTTATTTTCTTTGACACAATATGCCCACCACTTTCTCATCTTTTCTGTTTCCTTCACCAACATGTCCATTCAGGTCTGCTTCGATCACCACTCTCTCCTCCCTGGGAATACTCTCTATCACTTCATCCAGATCCTTCTTCTTTATATTCCTCTTCTACATCACATCCAAGCTGCGGAGCATAACCCCTGACAAAATTCAACATCAGACCTTTTATTTCTAACTTCAGACACATCACTCTATCTGACACTCCTTTCTTCTACTACATTCCTTGAAAACTCCTCCTTCTGGACCACCCCACTCCATTTATCTTTCTATCCAATCCATGGCAAATTACCATAAACCTTGTACCAGTGCTGTAGGCCTTGCTTTTCTTCCACTTGGTCTCTTGCACACATAATGCATCTACCTTCCTTCTCTGCATCGTGCAAGCCAGGTCTTTCTTTTGCCTGCCATCATCCCTTTGTTTAGAGTTACTACTCTTTGTCCTACATGCTTGAATTTCCTCTTCTCCCTCTGTCTCTTGAGATGTTTCTGTCTTTGTGGTCTTCAAGTTTGTGGTCTGCTTATTAACAGTACTAGTGGTGGCCAATGTTAACCCAGGACTTGACTTATCCAGTGTGGTGTCGCTTGAACAAACTCGCGTGTTTGTTCTGGTGCATTTTACCCTGGATGCCCTTCCAGACACAACCCTCACCATTTACCCAGGCTTGGGACACCTTGTTACATTCACAAGAGATACACTGACTTGTGCTTCCTAGCAGCTGGTTCAAACAAAGAAAAAAACAAAACAAATATACATACTTAGCATGTTCAAAAATGGTAGGAAGAAGCATAAGCCAATTTAATCCAACCCCTTCTTTCTCATTCAGAAACCAAAAAATGTTTGTTTGCTTCGTGTTTTTTCTTAATATAAATCTTTACTGCAATTATTGCATACAATCTTTATTCACTCAAGCATGCCCAAAGTATGTGTTGAGTATCACTCTCAGCTACTACATTTTATTACTCCCGCCGCTGGAATTAGGCAGTTGTGTTTTTCTTTTGAAAATAACAAATGTTGAGAATACACTGAAATATAATTACCAACATAAAGTCAAGGTGGCAGAAATAAAGTTTGTATTTGTATGTTTGAGATTTGTGATGATCTAATAAAATAATTCCCAATAAAATGTTTGCCAGTTCTGATAGACAAAATGTGTTGATGTCAATAAGTCCAGGTTTAAGTGGTTTTATTGTAATGTAAGCTGAAGATAGTGGAGGACACAATATTTTGCCACTTTTATTTTGTGGGTTGAATGCTAAAAGTTTTGAGAACCACTGGCTTAAAGAATAAAAGAGAAATCATGAATCAAATCCTCACTGTCTCAGGAATAATTATAACATGAATTTAAAAAACAAGTTTTAATTAACAATTCTTAGCATGAACACATTTTTTTGCATCTGGAGTTACACAATCTGTAAATAACTTTTCAAATTAATTGCTCAGATTGCGGCCTGACTGAATAATAATAATAAGAAGAAAGTTCCCGGAGAAACTTTGATGGGGACTGCCAGGCTGCTGTCGATTGAAATTGTTGATTTAACAGTAATACGTGTCTAGGTTTGCTCTCAGCCACCACTAGGGTATATCAAATTTCAGCTGAATCGCTCTAAAAATGGCAGAGTTATGATTTTATTTTTATTTTTTAGCCAAGGCAATATCTTGTTCGTTTAGTCATGTCAACGTACACAAATGCCAAGACATTCATCAGCACAACGGTTGGGAATACGGATGCGTTCGACATTGGCGTCGGCGTTCACCAAGGCTCGATACTCAGCCCACTGTTATTTATCACAGTAACGGAAGAAATAACAAAGTCGATACGCACTGGCGACATTTGGAATCTGATGTACGCAGACGATATCATTCTAACAGCCACATCAGAACAGAACGTGGCGCAAATGTTTGAAGAATGGAACGCTCGACTCGCCGACCATGGGTTCAAAATCAACATTGACAAAATAAAGGTGATGAACACTGGCAAATCCGTCGAATCCACACCCACTGGTCGTTGGCCCTGTTCAGTTTGCAAAGCTGGTGTGGGCAGCAATTCAATCATGTGTCAACAGTGCCAACAGTGGTGTCACAAACGTTGTTCAAAAGAAGGTGGTCCATTGTCGAAAGCGACCAATTTTGTTTGTCCTACTTGCATCAATACACAACAACAAGCACAATGCAACAATACAATTGGAGCCATTGGTGTTGAAACAATCAAGTTGTTTCAATATCTAGGGGGTGTGTTGGACTGTACTGGAACAGCCGAAGCTGCCGTTCGGGCACGTATACGTGTGGCATGGAATAAATGGCATCTATTCGCTTCTATATTGATGTGGCGCGACATCCCACTACTCCTACGTTCAAGACTCTATGGCTCAGTGATACGTCCCGTGCTGTTGTATGGTGCAGAAACATGGCCAATGACAACAAAACTTGAACAGCAACTTCACCGAACCGACATGAAAATGCTCCGATGGATGCAACGCATTAGTCTTAAAGATCACATCCAATCAACCAAAATCCTGCGTCGAGCAGGCTTATGTGCGATTAAGGACGCATGCCGGCGACACCGTTTGCGGTGGTTCGGTCATGTTAAACGAAGTGAAAACAGTGCTATA
>JBBPBX010013480.1:31890-43960 GCA_038048925.1 Garcialebias charrua
ATCCTGATCAAAAACAACATTAACTGGAAGCTGTAAGGTTGAAAGGCAAATGGCAGGAGATGTTTCTGCCTGTGTTGGTGCTGCTCAAGAATTAAAAATATCTCATGAGTCAATGAACAAATTCAATGAAACCTGAAAAAAAAAAAATCACTGGATGCACGTCTGGTTGGAGTCAAGAATTCATCCAGTTTTACTGAAATTAAGTTAACAAATGGACTACTGGACAAAGTTTAATAAAACTCCCTTAATTTACCCATTGGATCTATCAACGGATTAACTTGTCAACTCAAGATGGCCACCAGTTGGACATTGAGACAAACATAAAGCAGACTGAGTCATTCACAGCACGTGCCCTATCATCTTTCAACATATGATCAGGCTAAAACTATTAAACTATGGCTTGACAGTCAATAAACCATAGTTTTTTATTTACTGTTTGGAATTAAAATATTGGGTTTTCTGGAAGAAAACGACACCAGCTCTGTATTTGTTGTATAACACAATCATTGTTCCACACTTAATTTATTGTATTGATGTTTGGGGGAAAGCGTGTAAAACAATCACAAAGCCTATTTTTGTATTACAGAAAAGAGCTGTAAGAATTATCACTAGAAAACATTACTGTCATCCATCTAGTACATTATTTTATCAACTGAAGTTATTGAAGTTCCATGATTTGGTAGATTATAATATTTTATCAGTTATGTATAGGGCTCAAAATAATGCATTACCTTTAAATATCCAAATGCATTTTGTTAAAAGACAAAGTTGTTATAATCTTAAGGGGACAGAGATGTTTGTAAAACCACAATTCAGAACTAGTTTGAAGGGACGTTCTACCTCAATCCAGGGAATTAGATTATGGAATGGCTTGGAGAATGTAGTTAAAAATGCCAAGTCAATGTTTACATTTAAGAAAATGATCAAAACGAATGTGTTAAAAAAATGAAATAGCGTAATGTGTATTGTATTAGTTAGAAAATTAGAAAGAGTTAGTCATTTTGTACTGTTGGTTGAAGATTATTATTGTTTAATCTGATTGTTGGAAAAAAGGGGCAGATATAATAAGATTTATTCTTCTTTCTGCTACCTTTCATTTTTTTATATTTTGTACATTATCATTTATGGGATTGTCTTGTATTGTTTCTTTTGTAAAAAAAAAAAAAGAACAAATTTAATAAACAAACATAAACACCAAGATGTTTAAAAATGGAAAGAAAGTCATGATTTAAAGTAAAAATGAGTCTTGAGCATTTCATTATTACTATTATTATTAATGCAGTAAATGAAAGTGTGGCTCACCTATGGTGGTGATCACAGTGATGGCGAAGTAGAAGGACCCTGCGAACCTCCACTGCACCCCGGCCTTGTGGGGCTTCAGCTGCAGCACCACCACCTCCAGCTCCTCGAAGTTCGCTTTGGTCAAGTTGAACTTGCGCATGAGCTCGTGCTTCCTCACGTCCAGCTTCCTCTTGTGACTCTTCTCCTGCTTGGACTCCAGGCTCTGGAAGACGGCCGCTCCCACCACCAGGTAGGTGAGGATGCTGATGATGAGCGCGAGCGTCCTGGCGTTCTGTCTCTTCATGGTCAACCGAGGGAGCGCGGGGCGCGCGGCAGCTCTGCGACCTTCTCCTGACGCACTCCGCATCCAACAGAGGAGACTTTTGGAGATGGAGCCGCACCACCCCCACATCACAGTTGGGCTGCTGCCGTGGGCCACTCGGACTATTTGTCACCGGTTTATATTTAGAGCGCGCAGAAAAGACGCGCAATCCCACGGAGGAGGCTCCGTGCGCAACGCGCTCTCTCTGGAGTTTTTACCCTCGTGCCAATCAAAACACCCTGCGTGACTGAAGCTGGGTTTCTGTGAGTGATGTGGTCATCACCCGCCGCCGAAGGAAAAAAGTGCCAACCCGCGTGTGTGCGTCTGTTAGCAAAATATCTTTTGAACCACTGGATGGATTTAAGTGAAGCTCTCAGAGAGTAAATTGGATGTAAATCAACAACTAATTAACATTTGGAGTCAATCCAATTTAAGATATCCTAAAAGTATTATTAAATAGTATTATTAATATTCTCCTTGATAAATTACATAAATGGTATCAGAGGATCAGTGTTACAGTAGTTACTTAGAAAACAGGAAACAGTTTGTACAGTTGGATGATGATGATAGATAGATAGATAGATAGATAGATAGATAGATAGATAGATAGATAGATAGATAGATAGATAGATAGATAGATAGATAGATAGATAGATAGATAGATAGATAGATAGATAGATAGATAGATAGATAGATAGATAGATAGATAGATAGATAGATAGATAGATAGATAGATAGATAGATAGATAGATAGATAGATAGATAGATAGATAGATAGATAGATAGATAGATAGATAGATAGATAGATAGATAGATTTATTACAGACTCAGAGTCCAATTTACATAAGAGATAACAAATATGAAAAAAAAAAAGAAGTACAATAGAAAAACCGTTCAGGAGACAATCATACCAATGTCTCCAAAGCACAGATGAATATTTCACTGCACTATATTTGACATTAGTCAACAGTAGAATAATTCTATTATTAGACTTATGTAAACGACAAATAAATTTATACATAAAATTTCTTAAAACAGCCATCAAAGTGTTGACGCGAGCAGATACAAACAGTTCACTGGCACTGGTCCATCTGGGCTTATTTAAAAGAAGTCTTAGTGCGTCATTATAAGCCACCTTCAATCTATGAAGACTGGCTTTTTTAAAATTGCACCACAAATGTGCCGTATACAGTGATGAACAATATGATCTAAACAAGTTAATTTTCACTTCATCAGAACAGAATGCAAACTTACGAGCAAGGATATTTGCCTGAGCATATATCATTCGAACCTGACGGTAAATGTCCTCATCATCAGACCGACGGTCTGTCAACACATGACCCAGATACTTTACTTCATTTGCAACATTCAATAAAGTCCCAGACAGCTTAAAAAGTGGAAATACACTATTTTTGTCCTCTTTAGTGCGACAAATCAAAATGAGACTTTTAGAGGGGTTGAATATGATATCATGTGTCTCACCATATGCTGAACAGACATGAAGCAGCTTCTGAAGACCAGCTGAACTTGGACTAAAAACCACTAAGTCATCAGCATACATAAGATGATTGATAATTGTATCTCCAACCATGCAGCCAGTTCTACACAGGTTTAGCTGCTTAGAGAGGTCATTCATATAAAAATTAAACAGTATAGGAGATAAAATGCTTCCTTGTCTGACACCATTGCTGACACGGAAGGATGCAGACACACAATTATCCCATTTGACTTGCATATTTTGGTTAGCATACCAATAGGACAGACATCTCACTATATATTTGGGCACACCAGCTTGGCATAATTTTAAAAATAGTTTTCGATGGTTTACACGATCAAAAGCCTTGGAGGCGTCTAAGAAACACATAAAAACCGTAGAATTTTTGTTATTATAGTTATTCAGTAATTCTTTTAGGCCATATATACATAGATCAGTGCCATGCTCGGACTTGAACCCAAATTGATTGTCAGCAGACATTACTATCTTTGCAAATTTTGGCAAAAGAATTAGTTCAAAGACCTTAGATAGTGTATTAGCTAGGGCAATAGGTCTATAGTTATCAGAGCTGCCAATTTTTCCAGCTTTGTTCTTAATCACAGGAAGAATAACAACATTCATCAAGGAATCAGGAATAAAACCATGCATAATAAAACCAGTGAAACACAAGGCAAGAAGAGGGGCTACCCTTGAACTTGCAAACTTGAGATGTTCAGCTGAAATAAGATCCATTCCTATAGATTTATTTACAGATAGTTCTTCAATTGCTTGATAGACCTCATGTGACTTGATAGTTTCTGCAGTACTAACCTTGTCAACATGGAAGGGTTCACTCTGAACACAGGTAAATATCTTGCTGTAGTGGTGTTGCCAAAAATCTACAATCATATTTGCCCCAGAGGCACCATCGACAGTGCAAGGGAGAGTGGATTTATTATTTCCTATAGATTTAACCTCTTTCCAAAAGGCTTTTGTGTCCTTTCCTATAAGTTTTTTTGCCAAGGAATCAGCCCTCATGGTTTGCTCATTCCGTCTAATGAAGCGTAATGCATATTTGTATTTTGCATTAGACAGCTTTTTGTGTTCAAATATAGGACCCTGCCTGGGTTTACCTGCTAGAGCCCAAGAGCTTTGCGGGCTTCACTGTGGTATTTAGACACGTATGTGTTCCAACCTGGTTTATTTTTAATCTTTATGTTACTTTTATTATAAGGCAGGCTAGCTCCCAGTAGCGCTTCAGTTATGTCAGAATAAAATTGAGTTATATTGGTTCTATGTCCAATATTAGAGCAGTTACTGATGTGAGATCAGATCACTGTACTTACATGTGGAGTTCCTCAGGGATCTGTACTTGGTCCGAAGTTGTTCATCTTGTATGTAAACGATTTGGTTAAGGTGTCTGGACTCCATAAATGTGTTCTTTTCGCTGATGATACAACTTTTTTTGTTCTGGTAAAAATATTGAACAGCTATTGGAGTCAATGATGAAGGAGTTTGTTAAAATTCAGAATTGGTTTAAATTATCATTAAACTTGGAAATAACAAACTATATGATATTCAGTAATAGAAATAAAACAATTGATCTTCCATTTCAAGTTGAGGATTCAGTGATTTGTAGAGTTAGTGAGGCAAAATTTTTGGGTGTTGTCATTGATGATCAACTGTCATGGAAACAACATATAAATTCTGTTAAAATGAAAATATCATAATCTATTGCAATATTTTATAGAGTCAAATATCTATTAAATGACAAAGCACTGTATTTGTTTTATTATACAATTATTGTGCCACATTTAATTTATTGTGTTAATGTTTGGGGAAAAGCATGTAAATCAATTACAAAGCCTATTTTTTATTTCGCAGAAAAGAATTGTAAGAATTATAACAAGAAAGCATATGGGGCGCCCGTAGCGTAGTGGTAATGACAGTCGTCCCCCGATCGGAAGGTTGGAGGTTCGAATCCCAGTTCCCCACACCATGTGTTGTTGTGTCCCTGGGCAAGACACTTAACCCCGAGTTGCTCCCGGTAGGACTGGATGGCACCTTGCATGGCAGTCTGCCGCTACCGGTGTATGAATGTGTGTATGAATGGGTGGATGGTTGGTATTGTAAAGCGCTTTGGGGCCCCTCATAGGGGGCTGGAAAGCGCTATATAAATAAGCTCCATTTACCATTTACCCTTACTGTCACCCATCAAGTATATTATTTTATCAGATGAAATTGCTGAAGTTCTATGATTTGGTGGATTATAATATTTTGTTACTTATGTCAAGAGCTCAGAAAAATACCGTCTAATATCCAAATGTATTTTGTGAAAAGATGAAGCTGCTACAATCTTAAAGGGAAAGATGTATTTGTAAAACCACCGTTTAGAACTAGTTTGAAGGGAAGAACTATCTTGATTCAGGGAGTTGGTTGACAGATGTTAAGGAAGCCAAATCAATCATTGTATTTAAGAAACTGGTTAAAATCGAATTATTAAACAAATATATATGAATGTATTTTAATGAGTAATGTATGAAAATTGAAAATTTAACGAGTTATTTACTTGCTTTGTTATTTACAGAAAACTTTTTTTGTTTGAATTGTTTATTAGATAAATAAGGTGCAGATTTAATAAGATTTTTTTCTTCATCTGCTACCGTTCATTTTATATTTTTATATAGATATTTTTTTCAAATTACATATATGTTAATTGTTGTATCTCATTATTATAAATGAATTAAATGAATTTAAAAAAAGTTGGGCGACCACAAATATGACTAAATTAATTTAACAGATATCAGGATACAATCTGGTCTGGTTGAAGATGAGAGTTGCCCAATTTGTAATCTGATCTCTTACTGATGGCGCGGGATCTGTTTTTAAAACATTTCCTCTAACTGTTGTTGTAAACTCTGTACTGTATTAGTAAAATATCTCATAAACCATGAGACAGATTGTACTGAAACTTTCAAAAATTATTCATTGCATGTACCTCTACAATCCTTTAAGTTTTGTAGTCAGCATAATTCAATATGGCTGCCATAGTCAATTAAAATGAATCAGCACCAAATGGCTATAATAACACAGTCAGTTTTAATAATTTTGAGCTCAAGTTTGGTGTGGTAGTAGCTGGGAGTAATTCACATCGACTTTTATTAGCAGTGCTCATTCCATAAGACCTTTGGCTGGAATTTTGGCATTAATTGATGAAGTAAACATATCCTTCTGTTAGCAAAATATCTTATAAACTACAAAATGGATCTTAATTAAACTTTCAATAAGTAATCAGTGGATGTACATTTTATTAACTATTAGGATCAATATAATTCAAGATGGCCGTCACATTTTACTGAAACTATGATGTGGTAGTAGCTGAGAATCATTCGCAGCACATAATCTGAGCACTCAGATCACATCACACATTAGGTGTCAAACGTGGAGCTTTGAGGTTCCAGCATGGACAGAGTTTATTGTTGCCAAAAAGTTTTTATTTAGACCTAATTTTATGCATTCAGGTTATTTGTTTGTGCACATAAATTTCATTAACATCAAAAACATTTAACCAAAGGTTGTTTTTGAGCTACCCGTACCTTGCTTGTTTCCCTCCAGATTGAGTAAAGACTCACACTCAGTTGTTTTGACACGCATGCGCACACATTAAATTTAATTTTTAACGACGTTCAAAAATAAATAAATCAGTTCGTTTTCCATCTGTGACACATTCGAGGTTAAACAGTCTCGATAAAAGAGGTTCACCTTGTAAAATAAAGTGTACATCTGTTAAATTTATATTCATTGGGGGTCTAAAGATAAAAAAAATCTGATTCTGTTTCAGCGCCAGCCTATACTTAAAAAATAAATAAAGAAGTTTGAGCATGTTTTTCAAATTTTGACATATAAAGAGGTGTAGTGTTGTACAAATGTACAAAGTTACATGCATTACTAGTAATTGGTAGTAACTGAGATGGTTAGATAGATTTTCAACTACAGTATGAAAGATAATAAATTATTATTGTTCTAGACAAAGCATAAATAAAAACATGATCTTGCCTAATAATTCTGACCCACATCAGTGGGATAAATGTGGACTCTGTTAATCACCAGCATAAATCAGAATGAGCAAATAAAATAATATTGCTTCTGATACAAATACACAAAAAAAATTTCAAGTACAACTTTTCACGCATGTGTAGTTTTAATGCCAGCAGTTTTCTCTTCCTTTAAAAAATAATGCAGCATAAAACGTCAGCTGCTTCCGATAAACGGGATCAATTGAGACATGTGGAACGTTGATTGACAAAACAGTATTTAGTGTTTCACGAAGGTGCTGAGCTATGTCATGTTGACACAATAAAGACATTTTAAAGACTAATGTTGCCAGGCAGAAAAAAAAGGCTTGAAACTTGAGTTCAACATAATAAACTCAAACAAGAATCAGCAGTTGTTTGCAGCATGGATTTTTATTTATTTATTATTAAATAAATCTAAAATGGAGTCGTTTATGTTTGGTTTCATATCAAAAGTGCAAATTTAAATGGCAACTTTAGTTTTTATTAACACATTCTGTATTTTTCAGATTATAAGGAACACTTAAATTATTTTTATTTTCTCAAAAATCAACAGTGAGCCTTATAATCAGGTGTGCCTTATGTATTCATTCTGGTTGTACTAACTGACCTCAAACTGATTTGATGTGGTTATTGTGAACGAGTTGAATAAAGTTTGACTTATTTGACTGTTTTGTTTCACAAAATGTGCCTTATGTATGAAAACAGACCCATTCATCGATATTGCACTTATAATCTGAATAATACAGTATATGACTCCTGTTCTGCCCTCACGTTACAGCTGAGCTGAGGGACAAACTCTCCTTCATCCAGAATTACATGTTACAGAGAATAAACAGAGAAAGCTTTCACAAACACAACCGCAGAGCTTTCAGCTGAAATGCACCGAGGTGCAGCGGTCTAACCGTGCCTTTCTGGTTCTTCAGCATCTGTCTGTAATCATTATGTTCTGCTTGAAATTAAATATGCTGAACAGATTCTTCTCCAGGTGTTTGGACAGAGCAGGTCTTTTAAGTTTCTACAAAGCTTCAAACTCGTCGATTCTCTGCTTGGTGTTGCCCAGGCGGATCTGCTTGAGGGTCTTGTACTTGTCACGGCCCTTACGGACGTTCTCAGCGTGCAGCATGTCATTCGCGGTCTTCTTACTGTCGTCCCGGGCGTCTGCCAGATCTGAGCTCAGGTCCTGTGAAGGAGGCAGGTTTCGTGTTTAATTCACGGGGAATCCACGCTTCAGTTCACAAATTTACACTTTCAAGATTGCATTGATCAAATTTGCTTGAAAAATGGAACTACAGCAGACGGAAAATGATGTTTTTAACATGTAAACTGTTAAACTGTATTTTATTTCCTCTCCAGAACAAAATAATAAGCCTTCTACTGCTATGGAAGAGGATTAGGGCCACAGTACAATATATTTTTCCCTTATTTCTGAGAAAGTCAGAATTCTGATATTAATGTCTGAATTCTGAGAATAATGTCTGAATTCTGAGAAAAAAGTCAGAATTCTGAGATTAAAGTCTGAGTTCTCAGATTAATGTCTGACTTCTGAGATTAATGTCTGAATTCTGAGATTAAAGTCAGAATTCTGAGATTAAAGTCAGAATTCTGAGAATAAAGTCAGAATTCTGAGATTAAAGTTAGAATTATGAGATTAATGTCTGACTTTTCAGATTAATGTCTGACTTCTAGATTAATGTCTGAATTCTGAGATTAAAGTCAGAATTCTGAGAAAAAAGTCAGAATTCTGAGATTAAAGTCAGAATTCTGAGATTAAAGTTAGAATTCTGAGATTAATGTCTGAGTTTTCAGATTAATGTCTGACTTCTGAGATTAATGTCTGAATTCTGAGATTAATGTCTGACTTCTGAGATTAAAGTCAGAATTCTGAGATTAAAGTCAGAATTCTGAGATTAATGTCTGAATTCTGAGATTAATGTCTGAATTCTGAGATTAACATCTGAATTTTGAGATTAAAGTCAGAATTTTGCAATTAATGTCAGAATTCTGAGATTAATGTTTGAATTCTGGGATTAATGTCTGAATTCTGAGATTAATGTCTGTCTTCTGAGATTAATGTCTGACTTCTGAGATTAAAGTCTGAATTCTGAGATTAATGTCTTAATTCTGAGATTAACGTCAGAATTTTGAGATTAAAGTCAGAATTCTGAGAAAAAAGTCAGAATTCTGAGATTAAAGTCAGAATTCTGAGATTAAAGTAAGAATTATGAGATTAATGTCTGAGTTTTCAGATTAATGTCTGACTTCTGAGATTAATGTCTGAATTCTGAGATTAATGTCTGACTTCTGAGATTAAAGTCAGAATTCTGAGATTAAAGTCAGAATTCTGAGATTAATGTCTGAATTCTGAGATTAATGTCTGAATTCTGAGATTAACATCTGAATTTTGAGATTAAAGTCAGAATTCTGCAATTGATGTCAGAATTCTGAGATTAATGTTTGAATTCTGGGATTAATGTCTGAATTCTGAGATTAATGTCTGTCTTCTGAGATTAATGTCTGAATTCTGAGATTAATGTCTGACTTCTGAGATTAAAGTCAGAATTCTGAGATTAATGTCTGACTTCTGAGATTAAAGTCTGAATTCTGAGATTAAAGTCTGAATTCTGAGATTAATGTCTGAATTCTGAGATTAACGTCGGAATTTTGAGATTAAAGTCAGAACTCTGCGATTAATGTCAGAATTCTGCGATTAATGTTTGAATTCTGAGATTAAAGTCAGAATTCTGAGATTAAAGTCAGAGTACTGAGATTAATGTCTGAGTTCTGAGATTAATGTCTGAATTCTGAGATTAACGTCTGAATTCTGAGATTAACGTCTGAATTCTGAGATTAACGTCTGAATTCTGAGATTAATGTCTGAATTCTGAGATTAATGTCTGAATTCTGAGATTAATGTCTGAATTCTGAGATTAACATCTGAATTCTGAGAATAATGTCTGAATTCTGAGAAAAAAGTCAGGAATACATCTACTGTGTATCTAATTCTGACTTTTTAACTAATATGGAGTAAAAAAATATATTTTTGCACCGTCTCCCTACCATATACAGCAGGTTGTTGAAAAATATTTTTTAAATCAACAAAACTTGGCATGTCTCAAATTAGGTGTTGAATGACTGCTGGAATTTGCTGAAGAAGCCAAAGAAGAGCAGCTACAGGTAAAATTAGCAGAACAATAGCTAAAAAAAAAAGCTAAAAGATTAAAGGGCCAAAAATGCTAGCTAAAAGTAGCAAAAGGCTAAATGTAAAATTACCCAAATATTATATTTTCCTTATTTATTAATTATTATTATTTTTTATTAATCTTTATTTAACCAGGCAAATCCCAAAACTCTTGCTAGGGAGGCCCGGGCCTGAAGGCAGCCAAGCATGCATCTTTTGCATTGTGGGAGGAAACCAGAGTACCCGAAAACAAATCCACACAATCACGAGAACATGCAAACTCCACTCAGACAGACCCCAGGTCCAAGCCAGGGATTGATCCCAGGAACTTCTTGCAGTGGGCAACAATGCTAACCATGAAACCATTGTGCTAAAAGTTAAAAGCAGCAAAATTCTGGCTAAAATGGCAAACGCTTAGCTAAAAGCTAAAAAAAAAAGCTGGTCGTGGTAGCTAAACTCTAAAAGTAACAGAAGACACGACCAAAGCCTGTATGCTGAAGTAGATGTCAAACAGAACGTTTGTGAAAGAACAGAAACATTTCAATGTGTTTCTGTTGAGCTTTTTTTTTTAATAGCTAAATATTTGGAAAAGTTTAAATGTTACAAAAACCAAAATGGCAGAATCAGCTGAATGAGCTGAACATTTTAACATTTGAATGAATGAACTCAAATCCAAACAATAAAAGCCCAATTTATTTTATGTAAAATAAAAGTTAAGGGTCAACACTTTTTGGATCAGACCATCTTTTCGGCTCACGATGCTCCTGGACCCCACTTCTCCTGCTAAACTCACCATCAGCTGTTTCTTCAGGCGCTCGTTCTTCTCGGCCTCGGTGAGCCTCTCCTCCTCCTTGCGATGGTCGTCGATGCCCTGCGTCTGCAGCTCGGCGCTGTAGGTGCTGTTTTCTTCGCTGTGCTCGTGGTCGCTGTCGCTGTCTGAGGAGGACGAGGACGCAGCAGCAGGAGCTGAGTTGATGGGAGTCATCACGCTTTGCAGCTCCTCTTTGGTCTTCATCAGATTCTCCTCCACTTCCATTGCCTGAAAGAAAGGAGGAGCATGTTTGGGTTAACCTGCAAATCATGCAAAATACAATCCTAAAATACACATCACTAGATTTTTATGAGCAGCTGAAGGACAAAACAAGCTGTTTCTGGACCATTCTTCTTCTTCTTCACATACATGGTGGTTTACTTGGTGCTATGAATTTTAATGCAGTTTTTAAGACTACGTACTATGTAGAAAGAGAAATAAACGAAGGTTAAATGAATCTGGATTATGCCTCTTAAAAACCGATACGTGAACAGTAAAGCAGATAGTGTGATTTAGAGTAATTTCCTTGACGTCATGTCGAGTGAAACGTTAGAAACCAACCTTGATGTGCCATGTCTCAGCTTCTTCTTCCTTTGCTTTCTTTGCCTCCTCCAGGATGCTGATCTTAGCCGTGTACTCTGCCAGGTCTGCAGCCTAAAACGTAACAAAACCAAAATGTGTTCAGTTAAAAAACTAAAACCCACCAGGATACCTCATGTTTACTGCGATAGACGTAGTTTTCTGGATATGATGTCATTATCTCACAAATAAAAAGACGGGGTGGGGTGGGGGGTCACAAAACCTTTCTGACATTTACCGTCAGGCTGTTCACACAAACGGTAGTTTTATTAGTCAGAATCAACTTTTCTGTGCAGTTAAGCACAACAAAATACATTCATAAACACACACACACACACACACACACACA
>JBBPBX010013481.1:0-21065 GCA_038048925.1 Garcialebias charrua
CTCTCAGTGAAACGTTGCCGGGTCAAATCCTGGCTGAAGATGTTTCTGGGGGGAGTCTGCATGTTCTCTCCATGCATGCATGGGTTTTCATGCATGTTAGGCTGATTGGCAACTCTCAGATGTCCCTAGCAGTGGATGGTCTGTCTTTAGGTGGCCCAGTGATGGACTTGAGACCTTACAGAGTGTCCTCTGCCTCTCGTACAGTGAGAACATTTGAGATTTCGTAGCCACGCATGTGTAATGATACCAGCACACCTGCAGATATGTTGGTTTTTGAGTCTCAATGGATGATGAGCCTGTCAATTAATTGTAAATACTGTACATGCAAACAGACAAACAAGTGATTGCAGGGTTGGTAGTCATAATTGTGTAGTTGTTTAGGGGGTTCAGATTTACTGGGCCGTCCAATACACCAAATGTAAGAATAACCAGGTTATACCTGACACAACCTTATCAACAGTTATTTCACGAGTTCTCTCTTTTTCAGGAATTGACAAATAAATTGTGTGGTCAGATTAGATGTAACAGGCATGAAACGTTAATTTATGTCGATTCACCAGGAGATGAATCATTTCTTAACAGAATCCTAAAATTACATCAACATGTACAATCGGATTGGTTCTGATCAAATTTCTTATAAACTAACTGTCGACAGATTCAATTTTGTGAACAACAGAAACAAGTAATGAGATGACATATTACTTTATACATGTAGGCAAATATTTCTTAAAGTTCTGGCAAGGAGATAAAGAAAAAGTTTAAGGAGTAAGGAAGGGAGATGGAGGAAAGATGAGGAGGGTTATTATCTTGAATGTTTACAACCAGAAACATGGCAGCTCTTTGGCGGCGTCCACTAGACTCCCGTCCGCGTTGAACAACAACTTTTTATCTTTGGTGAAGATTCTGGGTCCCCAAACTCCGGTAAAGCGGGTCAGCCTTAAACAACGCACGGATCGTACATCCGGATAACGTTTAAACAGGCTTCCATCTTGTTCACTCTCAACGGCTCGCATGAGGTCCGCAATCAACCTAACCGAAGTAGCGGCTACTATGGTAGTTCCGGTTTGGCTTTTCAAGATAAAAGATTCCTCGAAGGAATTTCATTATTTTAGCTCGAGGTTGGGTTCACAGCTAATGTGCGGTGAAACCTTTGCTGATAGAACGAGGTCATTGGCATTTTGACCGACGTTCATCCAGCTCTTAGGAGAAACATTGTAGTTCAACTTCGCCAGCAGACTGAAGAAGAAGCAGGAAGTGGAACTTTTAAAGGGAGTTTGACCCAGATACTCAGTTCTTCCCAGTTGGCCAGTGGCCCAGGAAGGAGGAGTGGGAGTTAGAGGTCAAGAGGTTAGTTTAAGTCAGAAGGGGAGGATAAAGTGTTAGTTTTAGGTGCCAGCTTTTTATGATAAAACTGATTAAAAACTGTCTAACACTTTACACAAACACTGTTGACCTATCACTTTGATTAAACAACGTCATTCAATTATCAACGTATTGAAACTGATGATAATAACATAACAGGAGATTATTCTTCTGATTATTAATTAGGACAAAAATAAAGAGTCTCGTGTTGAAGTGATTAGTGTCCTGAATTCAAATGAAATAAACAGTGTCACTGAAGTAAGAGGATGTTCAGCTGCTAATTCCAGTTTGAATTAAACAGTCTTTGACTATCAAAACATCAAACACAATAATGCTCAACTAACACAAGGTTATTCATTTGATATACTGTATTTGAATCAACACAAATTAAAAGAAGTCTCTTATTGATTTAAATTTGTATCTTGATTCAAATCAAAAAAAATAAAACAGCGTTAATGTGTTTCACTGAGGGATTCAGTGAAAAGGTGTTTCAATACAGTTCAGGGAGACAAAGGTGTATCACTGCAATTGCTTCACATTAAAGTCACCAGTTTGATTTTTGGGCGTGAAGGCCTTTCAGTGGGAAGTTTGCAGATTTGTTTAGTGCATTTTTTCGCCGAGCGCTGCAGTTTCATCCCACAGTCCAGTAAAAATCCAGTTTCTGAACTGTATTTGTGAGTATGCGTCTGCACAGCCATGTGATGAACTAGTTACCTGTCTAGGGTGTGCTGTCCCTTAAGGACTGTGCATAATATGATCGATTGATTGATGTCTAAGAAGAACAACATTCTCCTCAGTGTGACTCAAATTATCTTTTGCACATAACAGTGAGTTTATGTGTACAGTATTTGTAGTAAAGTGACATAACATGCATTTTTTTGGTCTGTGGGAGGAAACCGGAATACCTGGAGAAAAAACCTGCTCATGCGCAGAGAGAGCATGCAAACTCCACCTAGAAAAGTGACCTTCTCATGACAAGCGGCAGCTCTACCAGCTGCATCACCGTGCCACCCCATGCTGTGCATGATGCAAACAGGAAAAAGGCAGACTAACGAGCAAACACAAGAGGTGTCAATATTTCTTGAAAGCTTGACTTATAAATACGTTCTGAAGAAAGAAAGCCCTTTCAGAAGCTGTTAGGCGCACAGTGTTTCACACTGAGAAACGCTCAGAAGCTTTGTTTATTTACAAGATAACTCCCCGGGGGATCTTTAATTTCTGTTTGTGGAAGAACCTGAGCAGCAATTCTGCAATCAGTTATTTCCAAAATGAAAGATGTGTCTTCAAGAAAAAAGTAGTGCAGTCATGCATCTAATTGTTTGTAGTGTCGACATGCTTGTCTCTGTCCCAGACTTTTCTGAATCGTGGTCGTAACACAATTTAAAGCAGAAGGAAAGGGTGACCTAAAAATGAAATGCATGTTTTAAACGGGCTGCTCTTTCACTTTCTGTGCAGGTGAAGTCAGAGTATGCTCAGCTTAAAGAGGCCCTTGGTGTTGTGACGCAGGAGAGAGATTTAGCTCTTTGGGAGAGGAACCAGCTCCAAGGCAAACTGGAGAACTTAGAGCAGGTGCTCAAGGTAGGAAAACCAGATCCAAGCATTCCCACTGTCCACTGGTATTGTTTGCATTCCCAGTTCTAGAAGCCCATTTGTCCTGGGTTTCTTTTTGTGGAGCCTAACCCTTTACCAATCCTCTCCCCACTCCTACCTGTGCTACACTCCTCCTTCTGGTTCTGTACTGCTGAACTGTCTAATGTCCTTGACATGTCTGTTGCCTTCCAGTGTCGTGTTGGGAGGTCTGACCAGGAGCTGTGAAAGAATACAGGCTTGGAGCAGTCTGCCCTATTCCATTTCTTTTTTCACCCTTTTACATTGTCCAACCTCAATGGGTCCGTTGCTACCTCCATTCCCCCTGTCCCCTCGTCCCTCTTCTAGTTTTAAAAGGTATCACTGCTACGTCCATCTGTTGGGGAGCAGCCCTAGTTAGCCCCATCCTGAATGTTTTCTGTCCACCTCAGTGGCTGTGCTTATATCTCCCTCTGTTCGTGGGCTGCTTACCAAACATACAAATGATCACGTGGCTATAAGACCAGAGCACTGTGGTATGTGATTTATGCATGAGGCAGGATAAAGAGTTTGGCTTTCTGATGACTGGAGGGGGAGGAAGAGGAAATCTAAAGAGAATGGGGCACCCTCCACGATGATAATGTCACCCACAGGTCTGATGACATTTTCTATCTTAGATCTAAATACTTGCGGCATGAAAATGTCATTTGCTTCCTTCACCTTACAGTGTGTCAAATATTCACTCATAGTGGGGAACAGCGATGTGGTGACACAGGTGCACTGTGTTATGAAGAGCCTAGCAGTCAGTCTGTTGTACTGTATGGCTTCTCTGGTTGTTATGGATGATCACAGACAAGTGAGCACGCTGCAGAGTTTGCTCACCCCTTTAATGTAACATTCAACCTCAGCTGGGTCATGCCCCGTTGCCCAGTCTTTACAGCAGGGGTTGTGTTACCTAAAGGGGGCAGCAAATCCACTGTTGACAAGTTTTGTGGTTCAAACAGCAAAGCATCTCTAGTCCTCATCTTCTGCTCAAAATTTTACATTTGTTTCTGCAGATGACTTCACATAAAGACGTTCATTTTGTGCGACACAGATCGTCTTTCTTTTTCTCAAGGATTTGAATGTAACCGCACAGTTATCAAGCCTCTGTATGTGAACTGTGCACATGGCAACACATTTGTGTTGTCTGAACATTGACGTGAAGACTCGAGATGCGTGTTGTGTTGGCGGAGTACCACTGGGTTGTAGTTCCACTAACAGAAGTCCTCTCTATGCCTCCCTCCCCCTGCAATCTTCCCCCCTCTGGCTCTCTTTCCCTACACCTTTTTGTGGACAGCATATGCGCGAGGCTGCAGAGCGAAGGCAGCAGCTAGAGGTAGAGCATGAGCAGGCCCTGGCTGTACTCACTGCAAAGCAGCAGGAGATTGACATTCTTCAGAAGGTAAAGGAAATCTGATTGTATAACTCTCACAGCACCCGAGGGCTCAGCTTTCTTGTTTGCTCTGGTTGTGTCTTATGTCATGGGTCATTGGTGAAACATCAGGGTCATACATATTGCGCAACAAGAGACTTCTAAAATCGTCCACAGGTTAGAGAATCCCCCTGGCATTGATATTTCCAGTGTTCCCAGAACCATTCTTGAAAATCTGAATGTGTGACGCTTCAAAAAGTACTCGTCGTGTTTGATACAAGCAAGCTGATCTAAAACATACGGATAGAACAGAACAAACTGAAGGCCTAGGATTCCTTGAAGGAATGTGTGTCAGCTGTCGCCTTTCATACCAGAGTTTTAAAATAAATTCATCTTGAGAACAGAAGATGTTGTCCTTTTGGCCAAATGTTCACAAATATTCCACAAATACTGTCATAGTATCTATTTCAAGCTTATCACTCAGAGTATTTGTTGCAGAAGAACCTCAGCTACTAACACACCAAATTCCAGCTTGACTCCAGCTCAAGTTTTTGACTTCAAAGCCGTTATAGCTGTTCATTCACTGGTTACTTTCTGAGAGTTTCAGTTTGCAAACATTCAGAGAGAAACACATGCACATGCATGAGTAAAAACATAATCGCCCACAAATCACCTTTTGGTGGTGAACGATAATCAAAAGCCTGTCCTGGCCGTTTGATGGCAGGACTTCCTCCTTTGAGCACAGGAGCAGGCTGTGAAGTCAAAGCGAACCCAGGGAAGGCTGAGACTGCTGATAGTTTGAACGTGATAGGAATTGTCACCAGTGTCATCTCTAGAAAAAGAGATGGAGAAAGGGCTATTTCTCCAAAATGAAAATAAATAAATAAATTCCCAAGTTCAAACAGTTTTTTTAATCAAATGCAGATTAATACAAGGTCAACAGAATTTAAATGCTCAGGATGAGAAGAGCCAATTTGACTCACTAAAACAGGGGTCTGCAACCTTTACGATCAAAAGAGCCATTTTACGTTTTGGTTCACTAAATTCAATGTGTCAAGAGCCACGACAACCTGCTATAACTGTGGTTATCAACTGGTGGCCCATGGGCCACTTTGAGTTTTTTGGAGAAGACTTTTGTGGCCAGTAGGGGTAACATTTTAAAGCTAAAAATATCTAATGATTTTAACATTTATTGACATTTTTACAATTTAAGACAAATGAAAAGACCAGATTATTGTAAAGAGGGGGAAATATTTTTTTAATTAAAAAAACAACAACAATGAACTATGCAGACCTATGTACTGTACTGTATTTTTTTGTAATTGTGGAAAAATAATTAAGTATAGAAATAGAGCAAAAAGCTAGAGTATTTGCAAAATGACAGGAAAACAGCTAAAATGTTTGTATAACGACCAATAAAATTCAATTTTGTGTTTGTTTTGGTCGAAGCTTGAAAGAGCCACTACAGAGGGACCAAAGAGCCGCATGTGGCTCCAGAGCCGCAGGTTGCAGACCCCTGCACTAAAACAACAAAGAACAAATAAAAATATATATAAATAAATAAATTATATATTTATGATATATAACGCTCAACGCTTCAACGCTCACGTGGGCAATGACAGTGAGACCTGGAGGGGTGTGGTTGGGAGGAATGGCCCCCCTGATCTGAACCAGAGTGGTGTTCTGTTATTGGACTTCTGTGCTCGTCATGGATTGTCCATAACGAACACCATGTTTAAGCATAAGGGTGTCCATATGTGCTCTTGGCACCAGGACACCCTAGGTCGCAGTTCGATGATCGACTTTGTTGTCGTCTCATCTGATCTGCGGCCGCATGTCTTGGACACTCGGGTGAAGAGAGGGGCGGAGCTGTCAACTGACCACTACCTGGTGGTGAGTTGGCTCCGATGGTGGGGGAGGATGCCGGTCAGACCTGGCAGACCCAAACGTATTGTGAGGGTCTGCTGGGAACGTCTGGCAGAGTCTCCCGTAAGACGGAGCTTTAACTCCCACCTCCGGGAGAGCTTTGAACACGTTCCGAGGGAGGCGGGGGACATGGAGTCCGAGTGGGCCGTGTTCCGCGCCTCTATTGTCGAGGCAGCTTATCGGAGCTGTGGCCGCAAGGTTGTTGGTGCCTGTCGTGGTGGCAACCCTCGAACCCGGTGGTGGACACCGGCAGTGAGGGATGCTGTCAGGCTGAAGAAGGAGTCCTATTGGGCCTTTTTGGCTTGTGGGACCCCGGAAGCAGCTGATAGGTACCGGCAGTCCAAGCGGCATGCGGCTCGGGTGGTTGCTGAGGCAAAAACTCGGGCGTGGGAGGAGTTCGGAGAGGCCATGGAGAATGACTTCCGTACGGCTTCGAGGCGATTCTGGTCCACCATCCGGCGTCTCAGGGGGGGAAAGAGGTACGCGACCAACACCATTTATGGTGGGGGTGGCGTGCTGCTGACCTCAACTCGGGATGTTGTGAGTCGGTGGGCGGAATACTTCGAAGACCTCCTCAATCCTACTGGCACGTCTTCCACTGAGGAAGCGGAGCCTGGGGACTTTGGGTCGGGTTCTCCGATCTCTGGTGCTGAGGTCGCCGAGGTGGTTAAAAAGCTCCGCGGTGGCAAGGCTCCGGGGGTGGATGAGATTCGCCCGGAGTTCCTTAGGGCTCTGGATGTTGTAGGGTTGTGTTGGCTTACGCGACTCTGCAATATCGCGTGGACATCGGGGGCAGTTCCCTTGGATTGGCAGACTGGGGTGGTGGTTCCCCTATTCAAAAAGGGGGACCGTAGGGTGTGTTCCAACTATAGGGGGATCACACTCTTAAGCCTCCCTGGTAAGGTCTATTCAGGGGTTCTGGAGAGGAGGGTCCGTCGGATAGTCGAACCTCGGATTCAGGAGGAGCAGTGTGGTTTTCGTCCTGGTCGTGGAACACTGGACCAGCTCTACACCCTCAACAGGGTCCTGGAGGGTGCGTGGGAGTTTGCCCAACCAGTTTACATGTGCTTTGTGGACTTGGAGAAGGCATTCGACCGCGTCCCTCGGGGGGTTCTGTGGGGGGTACTCCGGGAGTATGGGGTACCAGGCCCATTGATATGGGCTGTTAGGTCCCTGTACGACCGGTGTCAGAGCTTGGTCCGCATTGCCGGCAGTAAGTCAGGCTCGTTTCCGGTGAGAGTTGGACTCCGCCAAGGTTGCCCTTTGTCACCGATTCTGTTCATAACTTTTATGGACAGAATTTCTAGGCGCAGCCAAGGTGTTGAGAGGATCCGTTTTGGTGACCTTAGAATCGCTTCTCTGTTTTTTGCAGATGATGTGGTCCTACTGGCTTCATCAGTTCGTGATTTACAACTTTCACTGGAGCGGTTTGCAGCCGAGTGTGATGCGGCCGGGATGAGGATCAGTTCCTCCAAATCCGAGGCCATGGTCTTGAGCCGGAAAAGGGTAGCATGCCCTCTCTGGGTCGGGGAGGAGGTCCTGCCCCAAGTGGAGGAGTTTAAGTATCTCGGGATCTTGTTCACGAATGAGGGAAAACTGGAGCGTGAGATCGATAGGCGGATAGGTGCAGCGTCCGCAGTGAAGCGGGCGCTGTACCGGTCTGTCGTGGTGAAGAGAGAGCTGAGTCAAAAGGCAAAGCTCTCAATTTACCGATCGATCTACGTTCCCACCCTCATCTATGGTCATGAGCTTTGGGTTATGACCGAAAGAACAAGATCTCGGATACAAGCGGCTGAAATGAGTTTTCTCCGCAGGGTGTCTGGACTCTCCCTTAGAGATAGGGTGAGAAGCTCAGTCATCCGGGAGGGACTCGGAGTAGAGCCGCTGCTTCTCCACATCGAGAGGAGCCAGTTGAGGTGGCTCGGGCATCTGGTTAGGATGCCTCCTGGACGCCTCCCTGGTGAGGTGTTCCGGGCATGTCCCACCGGGAGGAGACCCAGAGGAAGACCCAGGACGCGCTGGAGGGACTATGTTTCTCGGCTGGCCTGGGAACGCCTTGGGATTCCCCCGGAGGAGCTGCTCCAAGTGGCTGGGGAGAGGGAAGTCTGGGCCTCCCTACTTAGGCTGCTACCCCCGCGACCCGACCCCGGATAAGCGGAAGAAGATGCATGGATGGTTGGAAATTATATATAAATTATAGAAAGGAAAATAAGTGAGATTAAAACATTTCTGCATTTCTACTTGCAAGAGGCTTTGTTTTCATTCTCCAGATCAATACAGTGTTAAGAAATTGTAAAGCACCACAAGTGACATTTAGAATATAAAATTATTAATACTTGATCATTTTTTATTAGCAAATTAAAATAAATGTAGCCATCAGAGTCCAATACTGTGCAATAATCTGTTCTGGCAACCTAACTCCACAAACGAACAAAGAAAAAAACTAACTAACCAGTTGCCACTTTTAGAATACTGTAAACAGTCAGCTGAAGGCTTTTATCACAAACAGAGCCACCTAAAAGTGGAGAGGATATCAGTCAGGAAAAGTAATATAATAATATAAGCATTAGATAAAGGCTAGCATTAGCATGTTAGCTCCAAAAACAAACTCACCAGTTGTCACTTTTCGAATAAACATTCAGCTGAAGTCTTTTTTCACAAACAGCCATCTAAAATTTGAGAGGCATATCAGTCAGAAATGTAAATAGACATTAGATAAAGACCACTACGCCACGGGCGGCCATGGCGTAGTGGTAATGGCAGTCGTCCCCCGATCGGAAGGTTGGCGGTTCGAATCCCGGTTCCCCACACCATGTGTCGTTGTGTCCTTGGGCAAGACACTTAACCCCGAGTTGCTCCCGGTAGGACTGGAAAGCACCTTGCATGGTAGTCTGCCGCTACCGGTGTATGAATGTGTGTAGCATTCAATGTGTGTAGCACTTTGAGATTTTCACTAATGAAAAGTGCGTTATAAATTGAATTCATTATTATTATTATTATTTATAAAGGGCTTTCAATGATTTAAAACTTACCTGAGCAAGACTGCTTGAGTCACTGACTGCACAGCTAATTTCCAAGACAAAAAAAACCACCACAATTTTTAAAATAAATAAATAAATAAATGGCCGGAAACACACGATCGGTAGGTAGAGCTCATGTTGGACTGTTCAGGACAGCGAAAACTGAGCCCAGCATCTTCCCATTGTTTTGTAACGTCGTGGAATAACTGCGCATGCGCCATTTATAACAAGAGCCAATGGATAAGATTAGAGCGCCCCCAAAACAGGAAATACGTCACCAATCAGAAAACGTTTTTTGAAACAAACAATATAACTCATCATTACTCATAAAATATTTATCCTACACAACTAAAAACATATATGCATATATTTCTAAATATTTTTATTTTATTATTTCATTTTTATTACTTTTTTTTAAAAAGTCTTCAATGTAAAATGGTCCAGAAGTTCCAGAGGGGCGGTGCCCTAGCACTCCCTATTGGCCGGCCGCCCTTGCCCGGGCCCTAAGCAGCCGCTTAAGTTTGCTTAAGCCTTGGGCCGGCCCTGTGTTGGTTTGTTGTTTGAGCTGCAGTGACTTTAAGTGTCTGTTCTGCTTCTAAATATCCATCATCTGTGTTTTAAACCAAACAACAAAAACTGCTGTGTGAGTGAACTGCCCCGCTTCTGTCTCCCAGGCTCAGGTTGAAGCTAAGAAGGAACATGAAGGTGCGGTCTACCTGTTAGAGGTGAGTGTCTGAACACCAGGGTGTGGTGAGGGTGGGTGCCTCTGGGATATCGCGTGGATGTTGCGTACCAACCAGTGGACTCGAGATCAGGCTTTAGCTGCTTCCTGACACTCATTAGTTCCTGCCTTAAGCATAACGTTAAATAATCTCTTGAAATACATTTTAAAACTTTACATTTATATGAAAATGTCTTCAGTCAGAATGTCCAGCTCGGTTTTTTCTGTCTCTGTAGGAAGGAGGAATGTGTTTGCAGAATGTGAATCAGTGATCTCACATGTAATTGTGTTATTTCTTTCCCTATATCTCTTTTTACTGTACGGGTGTATGTTTACACTAAAACAGAACCACTTGGACAGCATGCAGGTATTTCAGAATTGTTTTTATTAATTAACATGATATTTTTGAAGCCTTTAGCACCTGTAGTTTGGCCCAGGGGAGATGTATCACCAGATAGCTAAGATGACTATTCATTCTTCAGTCTGTGAATGACAACAAACATTAAAGGTTTACATCTGACTGCGTGGTAGTGAGCAGGAAAGTCACGAGATGATTTCTACAATTCTGAGCTCACAGTGATTTGTTTTCAGCCCAACTCCCCTCACTTTGTCCTACAGTATACTACAAATCAGTGGGTTTATAATTTATAAAACACTTTTAGAGAAGTTTGAACTGATCTGACTTCATAAACTAGACCTCTGTCTTATTTCTTATTAGAGAAACATTCTTACTAAATTATCAATCAAAAGTTTATTAATAAACTCCTTACTGGTGTGAAAATGTGCCTTTTTACAACCAGAAGTGATAAAGTATGTTTTCACAGGAGAGAAAAAATACTGCTTTAGTTCTCATTTATTACATTTTGCTTCCTAGGGCTTGTGATCTTTAAAGTTGGCCTTGAGTGACAATTTTTTAGACTTTAAAAGTCAAAGTTTTTCTTTGTTGATGTTCATTTTTTACACATTGTCAGTCCAGTCTTTGTGTAGATATTTAGTCTGCAGGATTTGTTTGAGAAGCTTTTTAATTCCTGAAGCCTGACAGAATGATGATGATTCACAGGCTAAATCTGAATTTTAAAATGAACCAAGACTTTGTCACCAGTTGGAGCAAAAGCATGTAACTTGTTCCTGTTTATTTAAAATGCTAAAAATGGAGGCAATAACAGTTACACAGTAAAAAAAAAAATCCGTAAAAAAGCGGAAAATGTCCTGGTAATTTTCTGCCAGTACATTCTCCGTTTTTTTTACAGATATTTCCGTAAACCCTAAAATGGATTTTTCCCCTAATTTAACAGTTTTTTAATGTATAATTTACATAAATTTCTGTTAATCTAGGGTGCCAGGTAAATGGAGTCCTCTTTCGCGCTTCTTCTCAAAGGTTCTTGTTCCCAGGGTGCTTTGCGCGAAAAAAAAAAAAAGGAGAAACCCCTGTAAAAAATGATAACGGAAAATTCCTTCACACTTCCACAGTACATTTACCTGTTTTTTTTACGGATTTTTTTTACAGTGTAGTAATAACAGCAGTTAGAGCTGTCGTCTCACAGCAGGAAGGTTGCAGGTTCACCTTTTAGCCTTTCAGTGTAGTTTGCATGTTCTCTTTGCATGTTAAGAGGCGGATAAAGAACATGGATGGATAGATGACAGGAACTCCTATCAGAACATTGGGCAGTGGCAACAAAAGTCTGTAAAAGAAAATAGTGTAAATAGGAAACAGCTGGAAGAGATCATTGAATCCATGAAGGACACATCCTCCATTTTCAAGAGGAGAGGAACCATCCAGGCTGTTATCAGCAATGGATGGATGGATGGATGAATAAATGATGGATGGATGGATGGATGAATAAATGATGGATGGATGGATGGATGGATGGATGTGCACTTGGTTTGATGGATGATGTGGAAAGATGGATGGGTGGGTGCTTGGTTGGTTGGATGGATTGATGTGTGCTTGGTTGGATGAATGGATGGGTAGATGGATGATGGGTGGATGGATGGATGATGGGTTGGGGAGTGGATGATGGATGGATGGATGTGCACTTGGTTTGATGGATGATGGGTGGGTGGGTGGATAGATGGAAGGGTGGGTGCTTGGTTGGATGAATGGATGGATGTATGGATGATGGATGGATGGATGGATGGGTGGGTGGGTGCTTGGTTGGTTAGTTGGTTGGTTGGATGGATGGATGGATGGATGAATGGATGGATGGACTGATGTGTGCTTGGTTGGATGAATGGATGGGTGGATGGATTGATTGATGGATGGATGGTGGATGGAAAGTTGAATAGACTGATGGATGGGTGGATGGATGGATGGATGGATGGATGAGTTGGGGAGTGGATGGAGGGATGGATGGATGAGTTGGGGAGTGGATGGATGGATGGATGGATGGGTGGGTGCAGTTTGTTGGATGGATGGATGAATGGATGGATGGACTGGTGTGCTTGGTTGGGTGAATGGATGGGTGGATGGATTGATTGATGGATGGATGGATGGATGGACGGATGGATGGTGGGTGGAAAGTTGGATAGACTGATGGATGGATGGATGGATGGGTGGATGGATGATGGATAGATGGATGGATGTGCACTTGGTTTGATGGATGATGTGGAAAGATGAATGGGTGGGTGCTTGGTTGGTTGGATGGATTGATGTGTGCTTGGTTGGATGAATGGATGGGTAGATGGATGAGGGATGGATGGATGGATGGATGATGGGTTGGGAGTGGATGATGGATGGATGGATGGATGTGCACTTGGTTTGATGGATGATGGGTGGGTGGATAGATGGGTGGGTGGGTGCTTGGTTAGATGAATGCATGGATGATGGATGGACTGGTGTGTGCTTGGTTGGGTGAATGGATGGGTGGATGGATTGATTGATGGATGGATGGACGGATGGATGGTAGGTGGAAAGTTGGATAGACTGATGGATGGATGGATGGATGGATGGATGGATGGGTGGATGGATGATGGATGGATGGATGGATGTGCACTTGGTTTGATGGATGATGTGGAAAGATGAATGGGTGGGTGCTTGGTTGGTTGGATGGATTGATGTGTGCTTGGTTGGATGAATGGATGGGTAGATGGATGAGGGATGGATGGATGGATGGATGATGGGTTGGGAGTGGATGACGGATGGATGGATGTGCACTTGGTTTGATGGATGATGGGTGGGTGGGTGCTTGGTTAGATGAATGGATGGATGATGGATGGATAGATGGATGGATGGATGGATAGGTGGATGGATGATGGGTGGATGGATGGATGGGTGGATGGATGGATGGATGGATGGGTGGATGGATGATGGATGAATGGATGGATGGATAGGTGGATGGATGATGGATGGATGGATGGATGGATAGGTGGATGGATGATGGATGGATGGATGGATTCATCCATTAGGTCCTGTGTCATATCTTGACCTTTTCTTTTTCTTTACAAAGTTTTCCACATATTGTCCATCTGCTTGTTTTCACCTATATTTGCCAGCACTGTGTGATATGATAATAAATGAGAGCTTCATCCAGACCATACGTCTACATGCATGTTTTTAAACTCAAATGTCACTGAAGGCCTCTTTAAAAGAATCCAAAACAGTTTGACTAAATTAAAATATTACAAAATGAGAGAGGGCTCAGATTTTTTCAAATGTATTAATTTATTACAAAATGTTTTTCCAAATTACAAAAATTATTATGACATTTATTGTCATAATAAAAACAGTATTAATTTTTTACTTTTGGGATAGTATATTATTGTGCTATCAAAGATGTAAAGTTGATAGTTTTATGAAATAATCAGACGGTGATAAACAAATGTGAAGTTTGTCATTTGTAGCTTTGCATGAACTTCATCCAGCATGTGTGTGAAGGTTGTCCACTGTCTTACAGTTGAGCACGCTGGGATCTTGCAAAAACTAACATTCATTTTTTAAAATAATTCTCACACAAAATGTAGAAATGTCATATCTGTCAGTCTGCTGCAGCATGTTGCAGCATCCTGTATGCATGAACCAGACCCTGGGCTGCAGCTTCAGCACCGTTCACAGGATCTGCTGCTGATTAGTGATGGTGTCGTTTGACTTGTGATAGCAGACTTTAGCACCTGCAGTTTTTATTCAGCCTGCTCCTTGAGTGTTGCTTCATGCATCGGATGTTTCTGCTCTTCACGCACACAGCAGCCATTCTTTGATGTTTTTTTAAATTGTCATTATGCCTCAAAAAGACCAAAACCAAACATGTTTGGACGCATATTTGTATTTCTGTGCTTCACTGCATGGTCTAATAAAAAAACAGTCATCACAGGATCAATGTGAGCAAACTGCAGGGAGCTCAGACTACAATCAAACTTAAAACCACAGGTTTTTATATTCATGTTGTTTATGCTCTGCATCCTAAAGCTGTATTTCAGCCAATCAGATGACTTACTGAGAATGACCCCTCACCTGGTTCAGGTGAAGGTGAAGAAACAAAGAAATCAACGTGTGAGTTCATCTTAACGTTCACTGCTGCAGGGTTTTCAGACCCTCTGCAGACCTCTCAGTCCAACCCAATCAATGAGTTTGTCAGACGTTGATTAAAGCAGCAGTTCAGATCTTTTAAAGTGTTTAATGACAATAAACATTTGAATGTCCAGAGGACCAGACTTACATGTAGCTTTTTTAGATTTTTCTACCTGGATTATTGAGCATGCATCAGGGTTCTGTGGAAATGTTTTAGATAGTACATAGTTGTTTGATTGATCTCATTTTGTAGAATGTTTCATTCATTCTAGCGTAACTGAGATGCTAACAGTTAGTCAAGTTTGCAAAATATTTAGATAGAATTTGTTTTAAGACAACAATACAATAACCACTTTGGTTTTGATGCCCCTGGTTGGATTAGCCGTTAGCGTGTCAGACTAGAAAATAAACCTCTATTTCTCCAAAGATGAAAACAATACAGAAAATTCAAAACTTTTCTACAAACCCCTACTTCAAATTAGCTGAACTGTCACTTTAATACACTCATAGTTACTCTTTACTGCAACAAAACGTTGGTTACGTATTGTAACCCCAGATTCTATGAGTGCAAGCGTAGCCCTTCAAAGCTGTGCTTATTGGGTTTATCCCTTGCGCTTCGCGCCAGACACTGAAGATTTCTAGTCCACGCCCACCTGCTGTGGGCCCCGCCCCGGTCAACTATAAGAACGCCCCTGGACCGGTGCTCAGCTCCCAAAGGCAATACTTTTTTCTTCTGCCATTTGAGAGCCAGTGAGGCCCAGTTTTAAAGGGCTACGCTTACACTCATAGAATCTGGGGTTACAATACGTAACCAACGTTCTATTTTGTGTAAGCTCCACCCTTTAAAGCTGCGCTTATTGGGTTTAAAGGCGGAGCAAGATATGGTCCATGCCTCACTGGGTCTGATTGGGAACCATAACACACTCTGGCAACCGCCAACACCTCAATAAGCATAATGACGCACCATCAATCGAAGCAGAAGGTGCATATGAATAACAGGTGTGCAAACCTCCGTACCTGATGTTAGCTGAATAAATGTTTATTCATAACAGGTCAAGGAATATTACCAAGGAGGATTATTTCTGATTGAAGGACTGTTGAACCAAAAAACAACACCTATCAAATAAAGACAGAGACAAGACTGTGTCAATTCATCAATAAGTTTATTGATGTTGAAAAAACAATCACTCAGCCACTACCCTGAGAACAGAATGCGTCAGTGAGGGGCTGGAGACATCTCTTAAATAAAAACGGATGAAGGGGGTCGGTGATGACCACGAGGCAGCAGAACAGATGTCCTGCACAGAGACTCCCCTGTACAGAGCTGTAGAAGCTGAAACCCCTCTGGCGGAGTGAGCTTTAATGCCTTCAGGAGGCTGAAGGCCAGAAGAGCTGTAGCCATGTGAGATGGCTTCACATAACCAGTGTGATAGACGTTGAGAGGTCAAAGGTTGACCCTGAGATTGTTCTCTAAAATGCACAAATAGCCTATCAGATTAACGTATGGCAGCAGTACGTGTTACATAACACTTGAGTGCTCGCATTGGGCAGAGCAGATGCAGATGTTTCTCCTCAGCACTTTTGTGGGGAGGAAGATAGAACCCATCCAGCGTAATGATTCTGGACCTGAATGAGCTCGTTATGTTTTTAGGAATAAAAGCAGGATTTGGCCTAAGTTCAGCTGAACTTCCATCTCCTTGAATTTTTAAAAAGAAAGGAGAGACGGACAGGCCTGACAAGTCACTTACTCTTTTAGCTGCTAAGTCACTTACTCTTTTAGCTGATGTTAATGCTAACAACAAAGCTGTTTTAAAGGACAAATACTTTAAAGGTATCTGGTCTAACGGCTCGAATGGATCTTTGATTAGTGAACTCAGTACAGTAACCAAGTCCCATTGTGGAGCCAAGATGCGAGACATTGGTCTAAGATGACATGCACCTTTTAGAAAACGTTTCATTAAGGGATTATTAAACACTGTTCTATCATTGAACCCCTCATGACAGGAAGAAATCGTTGCAGCATAAGTTTTAATCGTGCTGAAGGCAAAATTTCTGTCCAGTAATAACTGTAAATATGATAAGATGGAACCCAGGGGGCATGAAGTTGGATCCATCTGTTTTCCTAGGCACCATCGCTGAAAAGCAGCCCATTTTGATACGTAAACAGCAGTGGTGGAGTTTGCGCGAGCTCCCTGAATAATGCATATAACGTCCTTAGAAAACCCAAGATTTTCTAAGCGTTCATGTTCAGCAACCATGCCAGCAGGTGTTGGCCTATCACAGGAAAACTCTTGATTGCTCCCCCTGCCTGTAAAAAAGAATTGTCTCTCCAAGGCTCATCAGCTGTTGCAGCACCAGAAACCATGGTACGTTCGTGCGCTCTGGAGCAATCAGAATCATTGATAACTTTTCCTCCCTCACTCTCTCTAGCAACGTTGGCAGCAGAGGGACTGGGGGAAAAGCATAAATCAGTGTTCTGGGCCACGGTTTGAGCGCAAACATGTTCATTCCAAAAGGGGGAGTTTCCTGAGGGTTTAAGGAGAAGAACAGAGGGCACTAAGAGTTCTCTCCGGTGGCCATTTAATCCACTTCTGCCTTCCCAAACCTGCTCCAGATTTCTGAGATCAGGTCCGGGTGAAGAGTCCAGTCTCTGTCCAACGGCCCTCCTCTCGACATAATATCTGCTCCTCTGTTTAGCACGCCGGGGATGTAGATCGCCCTCAGTGATTTTAAGTGTGTACGTTCCCAGCAGAGCAGTTCTCTGGCTGTGTTCAGCAGCTGGACTGACCTTGCGCCGCCCTAGCGGTTTATGTATGCAGCTCCGGCCCTGTTGTCTGTGTGAACCAACACATGATGGTCCCTGATCATGTAGACAAAGTGTCTGAGGACTTTGTATACTGTCAGAAGCTCCAGAACGTTTATGTGAAGGGACGTGCCAGATGGCCACGTCACCCCCCCCCCACTGACTGTGACAGACATGTTCCGTCCCAACCAGAAAAGGACGCATCTGTGAATACCGAGGTGAATGACGTCACTTTGTCCAGAGAAACCCCCTCTGATAAAACCATGGGGCTCCCCCAGTAGGTCAGGTCCGCCTTCACAGAAGGTGGGACCATGACCCGACGCTGTTTGTGACGTACTGGGTCGGTTTTCAGACGATTGTACCACCATTGCAGCCAACGCATGTGTAATAATCCTAATTTCACTACTGTGTGGGCTGCTACCTTCGATCCCAATAATTTCATTATCATTAATGCCGACATTGTCCTGTGAGGCTGAACGCACTGAAGCAATGATGTCAGGGATTCCTTTCTCTGATCTGATAAGACAGCTGTCATGTTGGTTGAGCATAAGTTCACTCCCAGAAATGTGATTTGTTGGGATGGGGTCACAGAGCTCTTCTCCCAGTTTATGGTAAAACCCAGATGAGACAAGTGTTTCACCAGAACAGCTGTTTGTATCTCTGCTTCCTGCTTGGAGCGGGATAAAAGCAGAAGATCGTCTAAATAAAAAAAATTCTCATGCCCTTCGATCACAGTGAGTGTAACGCCATCTCGAGAACTTTGGAGAAAGTACGAGGGGCAAGCGCGTAACCAAACGGCAGGCGGTTGAACTGTTAACAAACCCCTTGAAACGCAAACCTGAGAAATTTCTTGTGTTTGTTTATTTATGGAATGTGGAAATATGCGTCTTACTAGTCGATCGACACAAACTACTCCCCCTATGTTACGTACTCTAGAGCACGTTTTATTGTTAGCATGTGGAAGGGGTGACTCATGATGTATTTGTTGAAAATTGACAAATCTAGAATCGGTCTGAGTCCACCGGATTTCTTGGGGACCAGGAAATACCTGGAGTAAAAGCCGGCTTTCTCCTCCCCCGAGGGGACTCCGAAAATGACGTATTTTACTAAAAGCTCCTTCAGTTCTGACTACAGAGCTATGCCCTGTTCTGGGGATGTGAGTTTTGTTTCTAACACCCCGCTGAACCTGGATGGCACTCCTGAAAACTGTAAGGTGTAACCCCTACAAATTAATTGACTTAACCATTTGTCCAGTGAGCAAGTTTCCAGCCATGTAGCACTGTGTGTTGTTAAAGGAGAGGCCTGAGTGTTTTGACTCGCCAGTGAAAATAGCTGAGCCTCTACCGCCGCCAAGCGGACAGTGTCCGCATTGACCCATGGGAGGCTCTTTTGGAAAGGGGCGTTTACCAGACGCCGCATCATAACCTCTACACTGATCCCTGTTTGATCATGCAGGCCCGACAAACGTCTCTTTCGAGGCGGTTCGCTGACTGTACCTGTTTCTGTCCGACTAGTGGAAGGAATAGGCAAAAAGTCCTGGCTGAAACTGTTGTTTCAAGATCAGGCTCATGGGTTTTAACCGAGTTTGTGAGGGCAGAAACTTTTCTGACTCGTCTGCACGGTTTACCGCTCTGTGTCTGATGACAGCTGTAAGAGCGGGCCCCCGCCGTCGTGTGATGAGGCGGGGCTGGAGGGCTCACAGAGAGGTCTTTGCTCGCACCTGCAGCCCGGCTCTCTGTTTGATCACAGTGAAAAGTCACACTCTTCTGTTTACCTTTGAAAGATTGTTTCATGTCAGCTTCTTTCCTCGTTTTAGGAGGAATGTTTACATACCCCAGGAAGGGGGGGTTCAGCATGTCTGAATGAAAGACTGTTTTTCAAGACAGTTTCTTTATTTTGCTCATAAAACACACTGTCAGCACACACCTCCAACAAACGGCCATTTCTTGTAATGGCCTTTTCTCACATCCTGGTGCTGACCGGCCCATGAAGGCTGATGGCGGCCCCTTCCTCTAAGAGTCTCGGGTCTCTGAAAAGTCTGAGACGGGTGCCCTTTTATTGCAGCTGGGGCGGCGGCACGACAAACGTCGAGGAGGGTGATGAGCGTCGCTGTTGTTGGTGGAAAGCTCTACTTTGATCCCGCAGACGTACAGGCCCGCGATCAGAGCGAGGGGCTTTCCGGGGGGAGATGACATGCTTATGCACCTGCTCTAGAGCCTCCGAAGATTAGCATAGCTGATCAAACACAGAGTGGTAGTGAGCAACAAACAGTCCCTCTGAAGAGATTGGGCCTTCAAGAAGTTCTCTCTTCACATCGTCTGGGATGGATGATGATCATTTTAGCCATAATTGTCTCTGAAGCACAGTAATCCAGGCCGAGATACGAGCTGAGCACGTCACAAGCACTGTGCACAGGTTCGTGATCATGTCAGCTGCAGCTCCGGTCATCTCGTGCTTGGGTTCGCGCCCGATGCTAAGCGCCAAAAGTGCAATATTGTTTGTGGCTGCACCGACCTGAGACAAGCACTGATGAATCTTGTCTTGAAGTTTGGCGGTGAGCTGGTCATTGGGCACTGGCGGTGATTCGTTTGCCGACATGTTTAGCCGTTCTTAATCCAAAAACCGCTGACATGCTGGGCTCCAGCGGGGGAACAGCGGGAAAAGTCTGATCAGTGTGCCCTTGGACCTTTATGATGGGCACGAAGAATCAAAGTCAAGTCAAAGTCAAAGTCAACTTTATTGTCAGATCTGCAATATGTACAGTGCAGGACATACACAGGACCGAAATTGCGTTTCTCTCAGTCCCTCGGTGCAACAGTAAACATCTAAACATTGAAACACTGAAACATATAATAATAGACATAAGCATAAAAATAGTAAAACTAACACTGTCCTGAGTTTTTTTTTTGCATAGTGGTATAAAAAAAGAGTATAAAAAGTATAACTAAAATAAACTAAAGGTTTCTAGCATTGACATTTGCAAAGTGGCAAAGCAGCGTATGAGTCAATGTACACAGTATATGTATGAGGTAGTAGTTGATGTTGTTGTAGAGGCAAAAAGTGGCATATGCAGTAAGGCACATTGGGCATCCCTAAATAAGACCGTTCAGAGCACACTGTATATGTACCAGCAGTGGTGTAGATATTAGAGTAGTGTAAATAAATGTAAACAGTAGTAATTACATGTAAGCAGTAGTAATAAAAGTAAACAGTATTAATAATGACACGATTAAGAATGACAACACAGTATTAAGAATGACACGGGGCTCTCAATTTCAGGGGCTCATTGGCCACACTCTGCAGTAGGGAGGACACGTCTGAGACACAAGGCCAGACCGGTTCCGCCTGGCCACCGTGTTTGACGGCGAATCTTCCCGCCAGTAACAAGGACGTGGCCTGGGTGGTGCCTTCAGAGACCTTCAGCCCGCAGATGTCCGGAGCCTACCTGATGATGTCTGGGAGGACGTGGAGAAAGGTGGCGTGTGAGCCCTACATGCCCTGCACGCCTTGCGCGTCCGTCGGAGGCAGCGTCGAGTCCACAGCCCCTGGTGACGGTGCTCGACTGCTGGTCGGTCGGGCTTCAGAGCCCGGGGAGGGGCACTGGGTCGAGTCCCCCAGCCAGGCCGGCTGGACCACTTGCGTTAGCCATTTCGGCTCTCTCGGTAGAAGACAAGGTCAGTCCCGCACATTCCAAAGGATAGGGCGGGACGTGACTGCTAGCTCTCTCCGGGAGGAGAAGGAAGGGCGAG
>JBBPBX010013481.1:22961-52322 GCA_038048925.1 Garcialebias charrua
CCTAACAGCCCATATCAATGGGCCTGGTACCCCATACTCCCGGAGTACCCCCCACAGAACCCCCCGAGGGACGCGGTCGAATGCCTTCTCCAAGTCCACAAAGCACATGTAAACTGGTTGGGCAAACTCCCACGCACCCTCCAGGACCCTGTTGAGGGTGTAGAGCTGGTCCAGTGTTCCACGACCAGGACGAAAACCACACTGCTCCTCCTGAATCCGAGGTTCGACTATCCGACGGACCCTCCTCTCCAGAACCCCTGAATAGACCTTACCAGGGAGGCTTAAGAGTGTGATCCCCCTATAGTTGGAACACACCCTACGGTCCCCCTTTTTGAATAGGGGAACCACCACCCCAGTCTGCCAATCCAAGGGAACTGCCCCCGATGTCCACGCGATATTGCAGAGTCGCGTAAGCCAACACAACCCTACAACATCCAGAGCCCTAAGGAACTCCGGGCGAATCTCATCCACCCCCGGAGCCTTGCCACCGCGGAGCTTTTTAACCACCTCGGCGACCTCAGCACCAGAGATCGGAGAACCCGACCCAAAGTCCCCAGGCTCCGCTTCCTCAGTGGAAGACGTGCCAGTAGGATTGAGGAGGTCTTCGAAGTATTCCGCCCACCGACTCACAACATCCCGAGTTGAGGTCAGTAGCACGCCACCCCCACCATAAATGGTGTTGGTCGCGTACCTCTTTCCCCCCCTGAGACGCCGGATGGTGGACCAGAATCGCCTCGAAGCCGTACGGAAGTCATTCTCCATGGCCTCTCCGAACTCCTCCCACGCCCGAGTTTTTGCCTCAGCAACCACCCGAGCCGCATGCCGCTTGGACTGCCGGTACCTATCAGCTGCTTCTGGGGTCCCACAAGCCAAAAAGGCCCAATAGGACTCCTTCTTCAGCCTGACAGCATCCCTCACTGCCGGTGTCCACCACCGGGTTCGAGGGTTGCCACCACGACAGGCACCAACAACCTTGCGGCCACAGCTCCGATAAGCTGCCTCGACAATAGAGGCGCGGAACACGGCCCACTCGGACTCCATGTCCCCCGCCTCCCTCGGAACGTGTTCAAAGCTCTCCCGGAGGTGGGAGTTAAAGCTCCGTCTTACGGGAGACTCTGCCAGACGTTCCCAGCAGACCCTCACAATACGTTTGGGTCTGCCAGGTCTGACCGGCATCCTCCCCCACCATCGGAGCCAACTCACCACCAGGTAGTGGTCAGTTGACAGCTCCGCCCCTCTCTTCACCCGAGTGTCCAAGACATGCGGCCGCAGATCAGATGAGACGACAACAAAGTCGATCATCGAACTGCGACCTAGGGTGTCCTGGTGCCAAGAGCACATATGGACACCCTTATGCTTAAACATGGTGTTCGTTATGGACAATCCATGACGAGCACAGAAGTCCAATAACAGAACACCACTCTGGTTCAGATCAGGGGGGCCGTTCCTCCCAACCACACCCCTCCAGGTCTCACTGTCATTGCCCACGTGAGCGTTGAAGTCCCCCAGTAGAACAAGGGAGTCCCCAGGAGGCGCACTCTCCAATACCCCCTCCAAGGACTCCAAAAAGGGTGGGTAGTCTGAGCTGCCGTTTGGTGCATAGGCACAAACAACAGTCAGAGCCCGTCCCCCCACACGTAGGCGAAGGGAGGCTACCCTCTCGTTCACCGGGGTGAACCCCAACGTACAGGCACCAAGATGGGGGGCAACCAGTATGCCCACTCCTGCTCGGCGCCTCTCACCAGGGGCAACTCCAGAGTGGAAGAGTGTCCAACCCCTCTCAAGGAAACTGGTTCCAGAGCCAGAGCCATGCGTTGAGGTGAGTCCGACTATTTCTAGTCGGAACCTCTCAACCTCACACACTAGCTCAGGCTCCTTCCCCACCAGAGAGGTGACATTCCATGTCCCAATGGCCAGCTTCTGTAGCCGAGGATCAGACCGCCAGGGTCCCCGCCCTCGGCCACCACCCATCTCACATTGCACCCGACCCCTTTGGCCCCTCCCACAGGTGGTGAGCCCATGGGAAGGGGGACCCACGTCTCCTCTTCGGGCTGTGCCCGGCCGGGCTCCATGGGTAAAAGCCCGGCCACCAGGCGCTCGCCAGCGTGCCCCACCTCCGGGCCTGGCTCCAGAGTGGGGCCCCGGTGACCCGCGTCCGGGCGAGGGAAAACTTAGTCCATTAATTGTACTCATCATAGGGGTTTTTGGGCTGCACTTTGTCTGGTCCCTCACCTAGGACCTGTCTGCCTTGGGTGACCCTTCTAGGGGCATGAAGCCCCTGACAGCATAGCTCCTAGGATCATTGGGACACTCAAACCCCTCCACCACGGTAAGGTGGCAGCCCAGGGAGGGGTAATTACCAACAACCATCAACAATTCATTTAAAAGATTTTATTTGAAATGATTTTAAATACAAATAATATATTTATTTTTTTCCCCATTTACAATGACAGTTTCTTTGTAAACAAAAGTGGCAGATCGAGAAGTCGTTTGTCTGGGATGAGACTGTCTGAGGACCGGTCATCCGGATCAGTTCTGTAATGGGAGGGATGGTGTCCTATCTTACCCCTCCTCCCCTATTCAGCATTGATGCACTGATTACAGATGGCTAAATACTCAGAATACAATGAACAAGTGTTAGCAAACACCTGCTCTGAACCGTTACAGTACAGTTTGTGCCTGTGAGCTGGCCCAGGAATATTCATCTCTTCCACACCAATATGACACTATTAAAAATAAAGTTAATGTACGGATATTTGTTGTGATTACACATTTCTTGTAAAAACTGCCAAGACGCAGACGATGAGAACCCAGAATGTCAGAACATTTTTCTCCCAACAATCTGAACACACAAACACAAAAGTTGGAACGCAACTAAACAAAACTTGTTACATCTGTTAGAAGAAAATCTTGAGAAAAAAAAATGCTTCAAATGAGTTACTGTATTTCGTTATTTATTCTTTGCTTTCCCAATAAAATAAAATTTAAAAAAGTCTTCCAGGTTTCCATCATAAAAGCTTGCTGTGCTTTCTAATGATGTGGAAGAAAAGGTGCTAGAGAGTAGGTCTGAAAGTAAACGGTACGTTCAACAGGAGTTTGACCAGGGCAGGAACATCACACTGAAACCTCTACAACAGGGCTATTCAACTGGAGGCCCCGGGGCCAAACCAGGCCCTCAGGTGAACTCAGTTCTGCCCAGCAACGGGTTCATTTTTAAATAAAGGTAGATTTTAAACCATAAAACCATCTTACTGAATGACAAGAACAGCTGCAGTCCAGCCCCTGAGCAGCTTAGTTGAATAGCCCTGCTCTACATCGTCACGTTTCAAATAAAACTGCAAAATAACTCCTCTTTGAAGGTTTTCACATGGGAAGGTGAATGAAATAACTGAACAAAACACTAAGCAGACTCCAAACTGAAAAACACAATTATGACGCGCACACACACACACAAAAAAAAAAACGTCCCTAAAGGGCTTGTGGTGTTTTTAAGGTGGATTCATAAGGCCTTTATCAGACATGGATGATTCACTGGAATGTACAACAGACATGACAAAAGAAAAATGAAGAAGAAACAGATGTGTGCACATCTGTACATCAGTATCTGTCCCTTTAAGGACTGAAGACACAACTTTCATGTGCTCTATGAAAACAAAGCTCGGTCGTTTCTTAACACTGCAGGTTTTGTTCGTTCTTCCACTTATGAGCATGTCAGGTTGGAAATCGTTCCTTCAGGGGAAAAACAAAAAGCCTGTTTCAGGGACAGAACGGTCATCGTTAACAGAACAAAAAGTCCAGGATCTTTCTTTAGACACCTCCTTGCACATACAGAGAATATACTGTATGTACAAGTGAATAGCAGGTATAACATAAAAACAACAACAATAATAATAATAATAATAATAATAATAAATTGTGCCCCCTATGCAGTGAAAGGAGAAAACATTTCTTTAATGACAAAAGGCTAAAGCTCACACCTCTGCAGATTAGGTTTACAAAGTATTATTGGTGAGGAAAACAGTGACGCTGAGTGATTTTAAAAACAGGAGCAAGAGTGATGATGTCATTTTCATACCAAGTCATGTTTGTATTAGTTTTGAAAATGGAATTAGCAGTTACATAATCCACTCTTCCCTTCAAGGAAAAGAAGAGCCCATAATATACTTAATAGGTCCTCCAGTCCAAAGTGTGTTCATCTCTCGTATCTGTACAAACACATACTGTACACACACACTCACACACACACACAGGCCAGTTAGTATTCACAGGATTCACTCCAGCCAGCAGCAGACAGTGAATGACCGAGTCTCTGTAAAAAGGTGTAACTGGAGGAGGGTTGGGTCGCAGTTTGTAGGAGGGTGGAGGGCTCTGTGTGTAGAAACTGTCCCAGGGATTTCTTGTGTTTGTGGCAGGCACAGCTTTGCTTCTCCTCATCACTAGTGGATGGATGGGTGGCCAGTCCTGGAGGGGGAGGGGCCCAGCGTGCTCGTCTACACATTCAGTCGTTGTCCTCGTCCTCGTCGTCGCTCTCCTCGATGCCGTCGCTGTCCTCCTGCTCATCGTCCTCCTCCTCCGTGTCGGGGATGTCCCACTGCGGGTGGTTGTCCATCACGGCCTTGGCTTCGTGGACCTCCAGCTAGCATAAAAACACAAGTTTATAAATACAAGAAACCAGTGGGTTGTATCGCTGCAGGTCAGGTCCTTAGTAACATTTGTTTTCCAGAACAGACATTTTACTCCGCACTTCTCAGTCATGTGACTGAACAAACAACATTTCTGTTTTTACACTTTCCAAAGTGAGCACATTTCAAAGAACTCTTTTGCTCTGCCCACAACTGATCAGTGTATCCAGAAGGTGCTAAAATCAGAACAATAACAGTGCTGTGTTGATCATTTCCTTTTTATTAAACATCTGGAAATTACAAAGCCTATTTTGTTTTACAGAAAAGACCTGTAAGAATTATCCATCAAGCACATTATTTTATCAACTGAAGTTTTTGAAGTTCCATGATTTGGTAGATTACAATATTTTATCAGTTATGTATAGGGCTCAGAATAACACATTACCTTTAAATATCCAAATACATTTTGTTAAAAGACAAAGTTATTATAACCTTAAGGGGACAGAGATATTTGTCAAACCAAAATTCAGAACCAGTTTAAAGGACGTTCTACCTCAATCCAGGGAATTAGATTATGGAATGGTTTGGAGAATGATGTTAAAAATGCCAAGTCAATGTGTACATTTAAGAAAATCATCAAAACTGAATTGTTAAAAAAAATAATTAAATGAAGTAGCTTAATGTGTATTTTATTAGAGTTAGAAAAATTAGAAAGAGTTATTCGTTTTGTTCTGTTACTGAAGATTATTATTGTTTGAACTACCGGTAATTGTTTGAAAAAAAGGGGGCAGATATAATAAGATTTTTTCTTCTTTCTGCTACCTTTCATTTTATATTTTGTATTCTTATCGTTTATGGCATTGTTTTGTACTGTATTTTACAATGAATACATTTTATAAATAAAAACAATTTTAAAAAATCTGGAAACATTTGTCCTGACTCTGCGGTCAACAAACATTGGTCATGTCAGGGGCGGCCGTGGCGTAGTGGTAATGGCAGTCGTCCCCCGATAGGAAGGTTGGAGGTTCGAATCCCGGTTCCCCACACCATGTGTCGTTGTGTCCCTGGGCAAGACACTTAACCCCGAGTTGCTCCCGGTAGGACTGGCAGCGCCTTGCATGGCAGACCACCGCTACCGGTGTATGAATGTGTGTATGAATGGGTGGATGGTTGGTATTGTAAAGAGCTTTGGGGCCCCTCATAAGGGGCTGGAAAGCGTTATATAAATAAGCTCCATTTACCATTTACCATGTAAATAAATAAATTCTGAAGTTGTGAAGCAAAGGCCTAAAATGCTACAAAAACTGTAAAACATTACAAGTCTATGCAAGAAATGTGTTATTTTTAACTACCGGTAACTGGACAGTTTATTTTGGTTGGCTCCTCAGACTTAAGAAGTCCTTTGGATGAAGGACAAAACATCTCAGCAAAAAAAGAAACCGTCCAGATGACCTGACTGGACATCGTTGGATTTTTACCTGGATTACTGAGCATGAACTTTGGTGTTACTTTGAACTAGGTAAAATAAAATTCACAACATAAATTTTGTTTAGCGTTACAACCGAGGATGTCAAGACGGGAGCAAAAAGTTTTATTTTTCTTCCAATTTTGCTGTTAAATACTAAACAGCACAAACAAATCATTACCGGTAATTAGTTAATTGATAAGTGTTTGGTGTAATGTACTTTAACTACCATTGATTTAACTGGAAAAATGATGTTTCCTCCTGAAACACATTCAACATGTGCTGGTATAGAAGGGACATTATTATATGATCTTCAAACTAAACACATTGAAGATTTTAAAACTAGTATGAAGTTTTTATTTGAATGGCATATGACGGAGTAGATCAAATGGCTGAGGCAGTTGGGGACATTTTTCTAAATTACCTATTTAAACTAGACTTTACATATTTAAACTCACTGCCCAATCAGCAACCGGTGAGTCTGTAGTCCATTGGCTTAGAAAAAGAACCATTATTTGGATGAAGATTATTAAATCAGGAATGTAATGCAGAAAATCTCTAAAAGTTACTTTGAAATCACATCAGTTGTTACCTTCAGAGGTTTGATCTGGTCCAGTCCCATGTACGAATCAGAACGGAGGATGACGGAGTACTGGTAGTTCCCTGTTTTAGAAGGGGCTGGAAACTTGAGCTCCACCTGGAAAACAACAAAAACAAATGCAGAACGTCATGAAATTGCATCATTTTGGGAATTTATTTTTTCTTTCATGTGCCTAAATAGTATCTCTTGTACGGTATATTACATTTTTTATTATAGTGTAAGATTCCCATAGTTTTTCCTTGAAGAATATGCTATTCTTGAAATGTTAAAAAAAAAAAAATTGAGCAATAATCACTCAACCCTTATTCAAAGATGTAATTAGGAAGAAAAAAATTTTTAGTCAATTGATATAACTTGGTTCCGTCAATAATTAAATGAAAAGCTTCCAATCAGATATGTAAAAATTAAGAGGTTTTGATTTGTTTAGTACGGTATATTAAATTTATACATAAAAACTCAGGTTTTATGTTGATTCACAAACAAGACTCAAAAAGTCAAATGCAAACTACTTCAGTTGTCCAAACAGAGACCAAAATAAGATCAAATCTGATAGTTGGATCGATTTTATATCAGCCAACAATGATTATCCACTTTTTAGACATCGTCCATGCCTGTGCATACTTAATCAATTACTAAATACGGTAAGAAAGTAACACAGTAGCAGCTGCTACAATCAGCTTACAGTATTTATTTATCTTTCTTTAAGTGAGACTGCTTACTTGAGCGACTCAAAAGTTATGGCCTGAAAAAGCAAAGACCTCGTTTTAACTTTGACCTTTATTTGTGACCTTGACCTTGGCGCTGGGGTGATGAAAGTGTACATAACACTCCGCCTAGTGATGATGCATATGAAGTTTTGGTAAATTATCTTGAGCAGATCTTAAGTTCTGGACAGGACAAGTGAAAGTTTACAGATGTGCAGAGATTATAATGCCACATACATAAAAATAATACCCGTATCAGTCGACCTGTAGCCAAAAGCCTGAAGACTTTCACCAAGCTGATAAAACTGACATGACAGCAGGCTTACACTAACTGAAGCAGTGAGCACAAAACACACCAGACTTCTCATTAAAAAGTAAAAGCTGGCAAACAAGTGTTTTAACAGCAAAACACCTCAAAGAGCAGGAGTACCATATCACCTTACAAATTAACAATCAGAAGAAGGGCAAAGTCAGGTGGGTAATTACAAGTTAACCAACACATGATGACAGGGCTCAAGTGTACATATTGGACCAATGCCACCTCAGGCTGTGATTATTAGTTTGTTCAATTACACAGAGCAGACGTCTAACCATCAACACCATGAGGCAATTACCCGAGCGCAGAATAAACACAGAGCACGACGGCTGTTAACAGCCTGTCCTGTTGGTGAAAGCAGCCGATCTGCCACACACAAGCCACACAACAGGACCGCTCAGAGGAAGCTGTTCAGGTGACAGACTAATTGATTGCTAGCCGGTGACCTGTCATGCATGAAAGGGGCGCCTCTTGTGATTAGTTCCTTCAGAGCGCTGACAGCCGGTCATCAGGCGTTACGCAGGGCCCTCATTAGGCTTTTACCTTGCTGTCAATCTGAGCTGTTGCTGGAGAATACTAGAGTCAAGAGGTGAAACTGTTCACAATAAACACCACTCTGAGGAAATGATGACAAATACAAAAGGTTGCCTAGCAACAGAATGAATGAAGGGCTACATTGCTATGAAATATAGTTTTTAATGCAACAAAGAATGAGCTGGAAAAAAAAATCAATACCGTAATTGTTTGACTGCTTATGATGTATTCACACTATTGTGATCCATTTTTCTTCTGTACGTTTTTCAGCATCTTTCTCTTTCCAGTTTTTGTGCTATTTCAACAAATCATATCAAAATGTTTAGCTCATCCAGGAGAAGGATGCTATGGCTTTTGGTATGGGTACAACTTTAGCTTTTTGAAATATTTGTAGTGCAGTGGAGAGCATCCTGTGCTCCAGCATCAACGTGTGGCATGGAGGCTGCACAGTTGCAGAGAGGAAAGCTCTACAGAGAGTGGTGAAGGCTGCACAGAAGTCTGTTGGAGTCAGTCTCCCCACCATCACAGACATTTACACCTCCAGATGCAGGAAAAGAGCCACCTGCATCATGAAAGACCTCACTCACCCAGCACACTCACTCTTTGCCCCACTCCCCTCAGGACGGAGGTTGAGGAGCATCAAATGTAGAACCACTAGACTGAGGAACAGCTTCTACCCTGAGGCTGTTAGACTCATGAATAAATAAATAATAAGAATAAACACTGCAAAATATCACATCATGCTGATGCTGATCTGTTTTCTTGTTGCTGTGTTCATCTGTGACCATCTGCTCATACAGACTCATGTTCGTGCTGCTGTTTATAATGATGTTTTTCCACTATATTAGGGCTTAGTGTATTACTAGTTGATGTTTTTCTTAGTTAATTCTAGATGTTATTACTGTTTTTCTCTTGCATTTGTTGTTGGATGTAACTGGGACCCCGTGTACATAATCTCGTTTTCATCACATGTACCACATGCGGTGCAAATGACAATAAAGACTCTCTGACTCTGATTTAGCCTTTTCTGCTATTTTTTTTTCTCATTAAGAAATGAACTGAGCTCATTTTACATCCTTCAGAGCTTTAGGTCTGTTTACAACCTTTTACTGCTCCTTTCACATTTTGTTCTGCTTCAGCTTCTTTCTACAAATTTAAACTTTATTCCAGCTACTTTCAGCTAATTTCGTCAGGTGTTTTGTGATCCTTTTAGATTCTCTGTTAACTACAACATGTTTGTGCTTCTTCTAACTCTTATTTGCTAGTTTCACCTTGTTATGCTCCTCTCAACTAATTTATGAAAGTTTCAACTTTTTCTGCTATTCCAGCTGCTATTAGATGTTTTAATGCTATTTTTAGCCTTTTTGGCTAATTTCACTTTTTTTCCACACTCATTTAAACATTCTTCTGCCTAATTTGACTAAATTGTGCTCTCTCCACTTCCTTCTGGTTTCTTTTTGCTGTTTTAGCTACTATTCAGCCGTTTTTCTTCCTTGCCAATTTTAAAAAATTTCAGATAATTTCCACTTTTTGCGCTAATTTCTGCTTATTTACGGTAGGTCTAATTGGGCTAATATGTTCTCTCTGCTTTCTTCTGTTAATTTAAGCTTGTTCTAACTTTCCAGCTAGCTTTTTTTGTTTTTTTTCAGCCATTTCCAGATAAATTCAAGCTTCTCATATTAATTTCTGCTACTTTTAGCTTGCTATCCTTTCAGCTTTGTTCTGCTAATTGCAGCTTCCTCTGCGCTTTCAGCTACTATTTAGCTCTTTTAATGCAAATTTTAGGATTTTCAGCTAATTCTACTTTTTTCCCCCACTTCCTTCTAGTAGTTTTAGCTTCTTTTTGACTTTCAGCTACTTTTCAGCTATTTTTTTTATAATTTAAGCTTTTGTTTAGCCAAGTTATTAATTTTGTGCTCATTTCTGCTAATTTATATCTAATTCAACAAATATGTGTTCATTCTGCTTTCTTCTGCTAGTTTACGCTTATTCTTCCATTTCAGCTACATTTCCGATTTTTTTAAAGCTTATTTCAGCTGCTTTTCAGCAAGTTCTTCTGCAATAAGCATTCTCACTGCATTTTCACAGGAAATTTGATTTTTCTATTTTTAATTAGGGCTGATAAAATTACATATTCCTACACAAATTTGCCAGATGCCAAAAGAAAAAGGAACTAATATTTTTGCCTGTCTGCATTTGTTTGTAGCGTTAGCAAAATGTTCTATAAAGCATTGGATAGATTTAAATGAAACTCTTAGAAAGTAATCACTGGATTCAGCTCTACAAGCGATTAACTTTTGGAGTCATCACAATTCAAAATGGCCATCACAGCTAATTAAGATTAGGCAACTCAAAAATGGCTATAACTCAGTCAGTCTTGTGGATATTGAGCTAAACCATGGAATGGTAGTAGCTAAGAGTCATCCTCAACACATATCTGAGCTTCAACCCAGCTTGCAAAATCTCACAATATCCCATGAGATGACATCGCTTACAAAGTTTGACCAAAACATCTCCAACTCAACCCTTTCTCAACAGAACACGTTTAATTCGCCTTTTATTAGTTTAGCAGATTTCCAGTTTATTATTTTATTTCTTGAGCTAATAATAAAAAATAAGTTGTCTCTAATTTATATAGTTCTGTGCTTAGTGCTTAGTACAAGTTCTTTCAAGATGTGGAATAGAGAGTATTTTATTCAAATTCATGCAAATTTGATTTAAAAAAAGAAAAGGCTATAGGTCATGCTGTAAAGCGATTTCACTTTCCACATTTTACTCTATAAAGGCACCCGGCACAGAGAACCTTAGGAACATGATCCCACCTCTTCTGTGTCTTTTAGTGTGCACACGTGGTACGGCATGGAGACGAGGGTCTGATCTCGGCGATCAGCGATGTACAGCCACCACCACTCTTGCTTCTCCTCGGGGAAGTAGAGGCTGTAGGCGGGATGCGTCACCTTTGATTTGGTTTCTAGCAGCGCTCTCTCTCGCCGCTGGATGCTTTGCTGTAAGGCCTCCCACTCCTGACAAGGTGAGACGAGTGGAGGATTACAAACCTATCACGGTTACTGAGCACAACTGTTCTGTACATCTCTTGTTTTAGACGCCATTAAAAGTTTCCTGACCTCCTCGTCGTCTCCGGCCACCTCATCCACCTCCGTGTCGCTTTGTTTGTCGCTGTCTTCGTCTCTCTCGCTCGGAGAGTCCTTGTTGGCGTCTGCCTCATCTGACTCGCTGCCTTTGTCTGAAGCTTCATCCTCCTCTTCCTTTACTACCGCTGCAGATGGTAGAGCTTCCTGGGACACCAGCACAACAAACAACATTTACTTTGCAAACAGTCGTTTTCTTCCCTCCTCCATCACCTGGCAGTTAAAGTTGTCTCAAAAGGTCGAGCAGCAGCTTGAATTCAGCCGATGCTTACGTTTCCTGTCACGTTGCCATTGGCCTGCTTGGTTTTAGCAGGAGCAGTTGTGGCCTTCTTCTTGGTTAATTTCTTTTTCTTGGACTTGGCCGTCTTCTTAGCCCCTTTATTTTTGTTCTGCCACACTTTGGTTTTAGCTTTACTCGAGTCTCCCTGTTGCATCAAACAAAACAACAAGATTGTCTAAAACTATAAAATGTAACAAAAGCAGGAAAATCTCAGCGTATCGTTGTGTCGCTCGTACCGTTTCCTCTGTACTGGCAGCCTCCTCTCCTTGACACGGGGCCGGATCCTGCTCTTTTTCAAACATATCCTACAAACAGCAAACAGTTTGCTATTTTTGGAAACATGCAGACAGTAAACAGCACCCTCTAGTGGTCATCAACAGAAATGCATGCACCTAGTTGTACTGATTGGTTGCACACACGTTTACTTTTGTTAATTTAATGCAGTGATGAAGTTGAGGTTCAGCCAAATTAAACACCTACCACCATACGCTTTCTGGTTAAGGTAACTGTTACTGTGACAATAGAGCCTGCTGTGATGTTATTGCTGTCCTCATCATCAAGGACTGCAAAGACACACAGAGAGAATGGATGTTAGCACTCAAACTGTATAAAGTATGACCAGACACTGCGACAAATATAAAATAACTATATCACTTATTTTCCATCAGTTCATCAGGTAAACAAAGACTAAAATAAACTTAAATTAACCCATTGGTTTTCCTAACATCTCTAGTGATAAAACATTCATCCATCTTTCTTGCTATAAGGCAACAGCTCTAACCACTGCGCCACTGTGCCCAAAAAAAATGATTTTTTTTTCTTTTATGACTGACCCTGCAGTTTGATGTCCATGATGATGTGAGGGAAGCTGCCCAGCACCACCATGACCTCATCATACTTCTCCTCCCCCAAGAAGCGCATCATGTTGCGTCTGTCAGAGTCCTTCAGGCTCACAAGGTCCTGCAGGGTTCGCACCTTATACTGAGGAGAAGAGCAAAAGGACCCAGAGAAAAGGTTTAGTGTACTGGTTTACAACTTAAATATGAAGGAGTCAAATCTGAAATGGCTCACGGTTCTAAGAAAAACTTTCTTAGAACATTTGGTGCAACTGTTATATTCGTAGGAGAATGTTGTCCTACTAGTGTTGTTTGGTTATGAAACAAAATTACAGTAGTAGCTTGTGGTGATTGAAGGCACATAAAACTCCAACAATTCACTATTTGACCAAATAAGATACTAATTTGTAGCTTCGGTTCAAGCTACTGAATTATAATTTCTCCTTTTATTTTTTCACAAAAGAGAGAGCTGATAGTTTCTGTTACTGTCAATTGTTGTAAATATTGAAGTCAATCAAGTCAATAATAAAATAAAATAAAAACACACGTGTGTGATGCGTACTTTTTTAGAAATGCAGAAGCGGAGGTTCTCCTCTTCAAAATGAGGTAGCTGCAGCAGCGGTGACTTTGACTCCTGCAGACCCTGAACTATCATTTGGGTCAGCTTCATGCAGTTCTCGATGCTTACCAGTCGAGGAGCGTGGAAACCTGAGGGGAGGCATCATGTCGGCATGAAAGGGAAAAAATGCATCGGTATGTTTGACAGTGTTGACGTGTGTGTAGGCCTGTCACGATAACCAATTTTGCTGGGCGATTGTCTCTGAAATTATTGTGATAAACGATAATATTGTTTGAAATTTGACAATAATTAGTAATTATTGTCAAATTTAGGAAGAAAATTTGATAAATTTTTGTACGTGGTACCTTTTTTGGCCACTAGATGGCAGCATGGTAAATGGTAAATGGACTGTACTTATTTAGCGCCTTTCTATCTTATTGAGCTACTCAAAGCACTTTACACTACAATCTGTGCCTCATTCACCCATTCATACAGCACTCTACTAGATCTATACTGTACAAAGTTAATTCAACAAATCATTCTAAAGAGACTAATCAGAGCTTTATCACATTCATACACCAATGGGACACACATCAGAGGCAATGACGGGTTCAGTGTCTTGCCTGGGGACACTTCGGCATGTGACTGCTGGTGGATTAGACCCCCCCCAACTCTTGCATTGGAGAAAGACTGCTCTAACCACTCAGCCACAGCCGCCCCATATAGTATAGTACAGTATAAGACTGATTGAATCGAAGGATGGATAGTGAGGGAGCGAGCAGCGCTTCTCTAAGAAAAGTGGGGGGTTGGTCCCTTGACGTGACATGGTCTGTCTTTCCTTTATTTCGGTTCTCAAAATGGCGGACGCTCAGTGTGGTTTGAGCTCTTTAGCAAATCAATTTTTCACACAAAGCTTTTAATAAAAAAAAATCAGTAAACAAGTTCTCAGCTTCTTTTTGAAAAAAATAAATAAAATGTAAATAATAATAATAATTACACAAAGGCACGGGTTTCAACTGTGAATTTTTGAGCTTTGAAAAGACGGAGGTTCCCCCCACCCCCCAAGGTCAGCCTGTCAGCTTAGCTTCTCAGTTTAGCTGCTTTTAACGATCCAAAAACACGACTTTGGATGGTTAAAACAGATTTTAAAGAGAAAAGAGAAAGGGAGGGGTCAGTGAAGAGCACCGGAGTTTAGTTTTTGTCATCCAGTGTCTTCAGTAGAAAGAGACACGAAAAAACAATAAAGCTGATAAATGAGAATGAGGTCGATAATTTTCATTCATCACGCGATTAATTGATTTGTTTATCGCGACAGGTCTACGTGTGTGTGTGTGTGTGTGTGTGTGTGTGTACCTCCTCTGCTGTTGGCCATCATGGTCAGCTGACAGCCCACGTTGATCATCTCCTGAAGCAGAGGTGGACTCTTCCTCACCACAAATCTTTGATCTGGTGCAGAAACACACAACTTGTTCTAAGCAACTCAATGATGACTTGTTTAATGATCACAATGACTTCATCAATAACCTGAACAAGAAAATATATTTTCCCCCAACTTTTACCTCCACCGTGTCCTTTAAGTGAAATTAAAGCTCTTGAAAGCTTAATGCAAGGGTTTATATTTTATGATTTTTTTTTAGAACTCGGAGCAATCGTCACCCTCTTCTGCTATTTTGGAAAATACTTTTGTATTTGTATAACGTACAAAATTAATGCCAATACATTTGACGCCTTAGTGATGAGGTAACAACATGCCCACCTTCCTCCAACTCCTCAGACACTTCCATGCGGGCCAGGTGAGACAGCACCAACACTCTGGCCTTTAAGCTGTAAGGATAACAAAACGGAGGCTCCTTCTTCTTTACGTTGATATTTCCTAATTCACGGATCAACTGCAACAGAGACAGGATAAACTCTGTAGGATTATTCATATTCAAAGCCACAATAATTATATTACATTTTCCACCCAATAGTCATAGTCATCTACAGGTAGTCCCCGATTTACGAGCGAGATCCGTCACAACGAGGCGCTCGTAAACCGGAAATCTCGTATTTCGGAACGGCCGCCATTTCTCTCGTAAATCCGGAATTTCGCTCGTAAATTGGAACGGTTTTCGCTAGCGCGACTAAAAACACTCTATTTTCATCCAAAAACTGCTTATGAGTGCATAAAAATGATCGGAAACGTGTGTTCATATGCTTAACTAACTAACTGTGGTGAAAAAACACATGAAAACTCAGTATTTTTTTCGTTTTTTCCAAAAATTCGCAGCTCGTAAGTCTGGAACCTCGCAGATCAGAGCGCTCGTAAATCGGGGACTACCTGTACAGAAGCAGCTAATTCTCGAGTTGTTTGTTGCTTTAATGTGAGTACGAAGACAGTTTACAGAGTCTTTTTGAGTTGGTCCTAAACGTTTCAAAAGAATCCCCTCAACAGGCTTTGCAACAAAAATGCAAAGCATTTCTTGCTAAATAAATCTGGAACAAAAACCTGTCAAACAACTGAGAATTTTGTTGTTTGAAATGCTGCACTGGGGAGGAAACGAGTCTTTGAGATGCAAGTGATTGTAAACATATTCAATTCTAGGTTTTACTGAAAGGAAAGGGCTTAAATGACACATTTTCATCTTGAGATTTAGTTTGTATATCAAATTTAGATTCAAGAACACTAAAGTAGTCTTTTCTTATTTTTAAGAAGAGATGCTGGAACAAAACGGTACAAACCTCCATATTTTATATTCTCCATAAATATCCTGACTCTTAAGTGCCTTAGCCTCACAAACCCATTTAGACATTTCATCTCTGATTAATGCAGCAGCTAAAGCAAATGGTCACTGCTGTTCTTACCTGCGGCACTTCAACGTTGTCTGTGGGTTTGATGGTGGCTTCTTTGTTGCTGCGGGGCTCAAACTCAAATGCTGCCGTTAACACCATGGTTAATCCTGGAGGAGGAGATTTGATCAAAATCAGCATAAAAACAACACCTACATATCTGAACCATTAACGTATTTTTTGGCCTATAAGTCACTTAAATATTTTTTTTTTAATTTTCATGCCCTGCAACTTACATGCCAAAGCAACTTATTTATAGATTCCCCCCCCCCCTATTTATAAACAAATTTTTGGCTGAGATATGACTGTTTTCAGCCATTTTCAGCCACTAGATGGCACTCGAGTAGTATGGCATGTTGTTGCATCATGTAATAGGTAAAAGTGGCTATTAATGACACACTCAGCAGGCCAAAGGGTGCTACCTTCGTTCTGCTCGCTGCTTGGAGCAACAGTCAAATCAGCTTCATTTTGCTGCACCGCACTGGCGAAATGCAGCTGATTTGCCCATTGAAGTGCTTTTATTAAGTAAAAGTTCAACTGAGACACACCATTCTTATGATGTCGAGCAAACAATTGTTTTTAGGTGGTTATCTTGTTAAATTTCAAAGAAATGCACAGCGAGTCCTCCCATGCACGTGCCTACTTCCGCGTACCGGCTTTTGAAATGCAGCAGATTTGACCGTCAAAGTGCATTTATTAAGCAACAGTTAGACTGAGAGACACCTTTACGATAATTTTTGAGCAAACAAATAATTGTTTTCAAGTGTTAATCTTGTTAAAGTCCTCCCGTGCACACTCCTGCGGCTGCAATTTGGTAGCTAATCAATTTTTGGCACAACACTGGCCCACATTTCCGGGTTGTCAGCAGTGACGTGTAACCCGGAATTTACACTACATGCGTTCCGGATCCGCCCCGCAAGTCGCAGTTGAGCATCTCAAAGTCCAGTTTACACTTCCTCCGCTCTGGTCAGGTCCGCCTGGATGCGCTGCTCCGAGACGCATGCGCGGGAATTGCGAGATCGCGCGATAAATCAAGTGATAAATAATGAAGTCAGAACAAAACAATTCATTCGGTGGAAGAAGGAGAACAACAGTAGAGACTGCTGCCTTGATCTTCTCTCGTAAATGAGCGACAGGACATGGTTTGAGCAACAGGAAGTGATGTATTACATTTCAGAATAAAATACTTTTTTATTTATTTATTTCTTGTATTGCGTTTGTAGGCGTAGTCATAAATGATAGTTTGACAGCATTTTTGTACAAATAAATCCGTATAGAGCTAGGATTAGTCCGCCCGTGGTGATTTTATTTTGTAAATACGGATGTTGTGCTCGTTCCTTTTCCTGTTGGTGCGACGTAATCTTTGAAAGTTGACTCCGGCACAGCTCCAGCGTCCGGCAGAAATAGGATGGGATCCTATTTTGACGGACTGCCGTCCGCTCGCCGCCGCCGTGCGGAGCCAGTGTAAACTCTCTCATTGATTATAATGGGTGCGTATTTGCTGCGGAGGTCGGACCGGAGCCGGAACGCATGTAGTGTAAAATTGGCCTAACAAACGCGACGCATAATAGACATATTTGGACTGATGCGACTTATACGGCGGTGCGACATGTACGGCGGGAAAATACTGTACTCTCGTAACAAACACAACAAACTGTTATCCATTAAACTGAAAAATGTCATCAGATTGTAGAATTGACTTTAAAAATCATAAACAACTGAATAATGCTTACGCTTCATATTCATGTTTGGTGTCTTGTACAAAAAATGCATAAAGAGCTGGGTGGTGCTGATGAGGATCTGGTCTCCGCTGTATCTGATGGAGCGGTACCACCATGTGCCCTAAAGTACATTTGCAAAAAAATAAAAAAAATAAATGTAAACAATAAAAAGTAGGAACATTTTGAAAATGCTACATCACATATCCTTCAAGTGATAGTCTGTATGAAAAAAAAAGGCTTTAAAACAAATAATTGCTCAACACGCACCACAACAACAGGAAGGATGACCATAAAGGCAAGTCCATACACCAACAGCACCTACAGAAACAGAACCAAAGTGTCAGAGCAGCGTCACCATCTTGTACAGTAGTTAGTTAGAAACGCTTAAATCAGTAACTGTATACCAGCATTGAGTTCTTCTGGTCAACAATCCAGGCTGGAAGGGCGATACCAAAGCTGGTGGCTAAAAAGAGATCAAAACAGATTTATTTTTATTATTTTTACTGAAACATAAAACAGCCAGTCGTTCAACACGAGTAGCACCAGTATGTGTGCTATAATCCACAACACAGCACAATGAGAATTATTTATTATTCTTGTTAAAAATGAGCTCAAATCAAAGTGGTTTTTTTTTTTGGTTCATGTCTGCTCTCATTTAAAACAAAACAATAAAACGTTGATCAGGGCTACAGGAGGTGAATTTATGCAAGCAGCTGTACGTTACTTACCTCCTGGACCGTCTGGGTTGCCATATGTTTCCCAGTTTTGTCGAGACTGTTCGTTGGTTAAACTGCAGGGGGAAAAATATTTGCAAGTTAATCCTTTATTCTAGGATGCAGACAGTGATTTAATATTTGGCTACATTGAAATAAAATATTCGGATTGAAACTTACGCAGCGTAGGCTTTGGCAATTCTCATGAATGTGGCCTCATCACCACCTTTGTCCGGGTGGTGCTTGAGAGATAATATACGGTATTGCTTCTTAATTTCTGACACCGATGCACCCTGGAGACAAAAACAGCAACTTGTTACCCCATCGACTGGTATAATTACCGGTAGGTATAATTTATAGCATGCTGTGTTGACTCAAAGGTCGAGAAAGATCACAGGTTTCAGATTTTGTGTTCTTTCAGGATTTTAACACTCTGTGCAAAACGTAAGTTTACCGGGTCTAGATTGAGAACTTCATATGGATTGTATTCCTGGTACTCCCGGTCCAGTTTGGAAACCTTGTAGGCTAGCAGCAGGAACACAGCCCACCCAAACAGCAAGGCTGCTTTCCTAAAAGGATTTGCACACAAACAGGAGAGGGGAGCAAACATCAGTCCAACAGATGGGTCGCTATTTGGAGGAACCTCTTCACAGTATGGCTTGCAAGTTGTTTTTGTTTTTTAACCACAAACACTTCAGTCAGCTCACTTTTAAAGACCTATAAATATTTATTTCAGAATATAAATGGGTGTTGGCATTTAGACCCCATTCTCACTTCCTGAGAAACAGTATTTTTTTTATTTTTTTTTTACTGATTTTTGAGTGATTTTCAGCTCGAGAAAGCTGGAGTGATGAAAGAGAGAGAAAAAACAAGTGCAAGCATCATGCACTGCAGAGTGGTAAAAATCAGGAAAGTTAGCGAACACATGACAAAAAGAACAGGAATCTTACAACCTTATTTTGCAGTCGATGTCGTTTCTGCCGTACACAGCAGTCAGCTTCGTATGGTTTAAAAAAAAAATTAAGGAGCAAGTCAAGACAAGGTTCCAACTAGTTCCACCTTTGAACTAAGCTTTGTTCACATGGTACTATTTCCATTTGTCCCTATAAGGTTTCTGAGGTTTGGTACCTCTCATTGCATGGTACAGCAATTAAATCAGATTGTTTAAGTCCATGTTTATGCTAAAACATATTTTCTACAATCCCTGGAAGAGCCAAATTTATTCTCAATTATTCCCATTACAGTAGTCCCTCGTTTATCGTACAAAGACCCGCTATAAGTGAAAAACCGCAAAGTAGGAATAGTAGTACAAGTAATAATATATGTATACAGTAGTCCCTCGCTACTTCGCGTTTCATTTATCGCTGACTCGCTCTATCGTGGTTTATCAAAATAAGATTTGATATGGCACACAATTGGCTGATTGATGGAAGAGCCGCACGATCGGTATGAAATTTTTATTTAAAAGAAATTACAGGTAGTCCCCGAATTACGAGCGCTCTGATCTACGAGGTTCCAGACTTACGAGCTGGCGAATTTTTGGAAAAAACGCAAAAAATACTGAGTTTTCATGTGTTTTTTCACCACAGTTAGTTAGCTAAGCATATGGACACACGTTTCCGATCATTTTTATGCACTCATAAGCAGTTTTTGGATGAAAATAGAGTGTTTGTAGTCGCGCTAGCGAAACCGTTCCAATTTACGAGCGAAATTTCGGACTTACGAGCGACATGGCAACCGTTCCAAATTACGAGATTTCCGGTTTACGAGCGCCTCGTTGTAACGGATCTCGCTCGTAAATCGGGGACTACCTGTATTTTAAATTATTTAGCACCTGCTGCACATTTGTGCAGCCCTTAGTGCTGCAGCTGATCAGCTGTTAAGCTGCAGAGCAGAGAAGTGGGCGTGGCTAAGAGTGCTTGCAGGTGGCAAAGAGGAGGAGGAAAGGAGCTGAAATCATGACATTTTGTGCACTTTTATAGAGCATTGAGAGTTGAGACAAATTGTTTGGAATATTGCAAGCGTATGGGAAGGGTTTAAAATGCCTTAATCTACCGTATATAAATAATAAAATAAAACTACTACTTACTTCAATTCCTACTTGGCAGTTTTTCACTTATCGCGGGGCTTCAGGGTATGGATCCCCCAAGATAAACGAGGGACTACTGTATATATTAAGGCGTTTTAAACCCTTCCCACACTCTTGCAAAATTCTAAACAATGTGTCTAAACTCTAAAATCATGATTTCTCTCTCTCTGCCTCCACTGCTCTCAACCACCTGCATGCGTTCTTGGCCACACCCACATTTCTGCTCTGCACAGCTGGTCAGCTGCAGGAGGATGTTTATCCTGCAGTGTGGGGGTGCTAAATAATAAAAAATATATATTTATTATAAATAAAAATTCCATGCTGAGACAGGTGACATTCCATGTCCCGATTGTCTGATGGTGAGGTGGTGCAGGTGTGCGGACGTGCAATGAGCTGCTGCTGAAAGAAACTCTAAACCGGTGCGTGAGTACTATGATAAATCTTCGGTAAGTCCTTATTTATTTAAATTCATACTTTATATCTTTATGTAACTTTATGTAAGTTTCATTTAAGAGTTTATTAAAAATTTAACAACTGATTTTTTTTCCCCCTGATACTTCAAACAAACTGGAGGGTGAGACTCTGAGGGGACTCGAATCGTTTGTTGACGAGTGTTTTGAGCGCTTAGTTATGAGCAACGCTGCTACATCTGACGGTGCTAGTGACTTAGCTACCGAAAATGCTAACGTCCCTACTGCGAAGCGCCTTCGGCCTGGTAGCTCAGATAGTTCGGGTAGCGCTTCAGAACCAAGTTCTGACGGTTTCACGGCTATTCTGGAGGCAATACATCAGAAGCTGTCTACCTTTGACGCCCGCTTGGCTTTAGTGGAGGTGTTGCACCGCGAGTTTTCGAGCTTGAGGGACTCGTTAGAGTTTAGCCAGCAACAGTTAGCATCTCTTGCTAAGGAGAACTCGGAGCTAAAGGGAACAGTTAATCAACTCACCAATCAGATGTCGCAGATATCCGGTGAGAATAAAAAATTGAAAGAATCCATTTTAGACATCCAATCAAGAAGCATGCGTGAAAACCTAGTCTTCTCTGGAATTGAGGAACGAGCCGAGGAAGATCCTGAGGCCTCGGTTCGTAGCTTCATGCAGACCCAGCTGAAGCTGTCGTGTGACGTGGTTAAAACCATCACTTTTGAGCGAGTTCACCGCCTCGGGGCTCGGCGACCTGGGAACACTAGGCCGCGGCCTATTATCGCTAAATTCACTTATTTTAAACAAAAAGAACAAGTTAAAAGCCGAGGTAGAGAATTACGTGACACACACTTCAGTATGAACGACCAATTTCCAGCTGAGATCTTGACTAGGAGGCGTGCTCTGTTCCCGATAAGGAAAAAAAATATAAACGAAGGTAATAGAGCTACAATTTCAGTGGATAAACTTTACATCAACGGTCAGATGTTCAGGGATCCAGAAATTACTCCTTGGCTTTATTAGTCAAAATCAGCAAGGTAAGAATTATTATTATTTATTATTATTATTTATTATTATTTATTTTTTGTCTTTGGTTGCTAATATTGATCAATATTATTAAATATGGTATTTATTAATATTACTTACCAGATATATGTAATTTTTTCAGCACAGCTCGGTTGGTGGGTTACACAGATCGTGGTGGTACACGAGGTGGAATGACACTTTATGTGGTAGGAGGGTTTTTTTGTTGTGTTTTCTTATTATGTTTGGATGTTTACTATTTCTCTTCGTTTTGTTGTTTCTATTTTTCTAACTTAACAATTGTCAGCACACAAGCACAAGGGTTCACGTACATACTTATATATCCATACAAATACCTTATAAATGAAAAATTCCCTGATTCATTTTCAAAAACAGTACTTATTTAAAATATAAATCATAAATAATTTATCCTTAAGGAATATGTTTTTGTCTGGATCTATTGTTATCTTTTATATTTGTGATAGTGGGTGTGGTATAGATATATTATCATTAGCACAAGTATGGGTTCTTTAGGGTTTGTCACATGGAACATTAATGGAGCCGGTAGCCAACGTAAAAAATATAGGATTTTTAACCAGATTAAAAGATTAAAGGCGGATGTTGTATTACTACAAGAAATTCATAAATTGGCCTCAACTGTAGATGAGCTACAGGCAGGGCATCAAATGCTTAACAGACTACAAGGGCAAAAGCAAACAATGCCCCAGGGACCCATCCCTGCCTGATGCCCTCAATAAGTTTTATGCACGTTTTGATGATCCAAACAGACCAACTAGCACCAGACTCACCTCATCACCAGACGAGGAGCACCTCAAAGTGACCGCAGCAGAAGTGAGAGGCAGTCTCAGAAGGATCAACCCTCATAAAGCTACGGGTCCAGACAACATCCCAGGGAAAGTTCTGAAGGAATGTGCGGACCAGCTCTGTGAGGTGCTGGCTGACATCTTCACCACCTCACTTGCACTGGAGTCAGTTCCCACCTGCCTGAAGACCGCCACCATCATCCCAGTCCCAAAAAGCTCCACAGTGACTGGTCTGAATGACTATAGACCGGTGGCCCTCACCCCGATAGTCGCTAAATGTTTTGAGAAACTGGTCATGTCCCACATCAAGACAGCCGTCAACATCAACGAGGACCCTCATCAATATGCATATCGTGAGAACCGATCAACAGAGGACGCCATCTCCTCCGTGGTCCACACTGCTCTCACCCACCTGGATCAGAAGGACTCATACGTGCGTCTGCTCTTTGTGGACTTCACATCTGCCTTCAACACCATGATCCCCCAAACTCTGATAGACAAACTATCCACACTTGGACTAAGCCCCTCTATTTGTAACTGGGTCTTAGACTTCTTAACAGACAGACCACAGTCCGTGAAGATCCACAACTTCTCCTCCTCCACCATCACCCTCAGCACTGGCTCTCCTCAGGGATGTGTGCTGAGCCCTCTTCTGTTCACTCTGCTCACATATGATTGTATAGCCACACATCCAGGCTGTCATATTGTTAAGTTTGCAGATGATACAGCTGTGGTGGGATGCATCACAGATAATGATGAATCCAGCTACAGACAGGAGGTGGAACATCTGGAGAGCTGGTGCAAAGAGAACAACCTTCACATGAATGTGAAGAAGACGAAGGAGATGATTGTGGACTTCAGAAGGAACAAACACACCCACACCCCACTGTATATAGGTGGATCTGCGGTGGAGGTGGTCTCCAGCTACAAATACCTGGGTGTACACTTGAATGATAACCTCAGCTGGAGCAATAACACCACCAGCCTGATCAAGAAAGGTCATCAGAGACTCTACTTCCTCAGACGGCTGAGACGAGCCGGTCTGAGAAGCCCAGTCCTCACCTCGTTCTACAGGTGTGCAGTGGAGAGCGTCCTGTGCTCCAGCATCAACGTGTGGCATGGAGGCTGCACAGTTGCAGAGAGAAAAGCTCTGCAGAGAGTGGTGAAGGCTGCACAGAAGTCTGTGGGAGTCAGTCTCCCCACCATCACAGACATTTACACCTCCAGATGCAGAAAAAGAGCCACCTGCATCATGAAAGACCTCACTCACCCAGCACACTCACTCTTTGCACCACTCCCCTCGGGACGGAGGTTGAGGAGCATCAAATGTAGAACCACTAGACTGAGAAACAGCTTCTACCCTGAGGCTGTCAGACTCATGAATAAATAAATAATAAGAATAAACACTGCAAAATGTCACATCATACTGATACTGTACTGATCTGTTTCTTGTTGCTGCGTTCATCTGTGACCATCTGCTCATGTTCGTGCTGCTGTTTATAATGATGTTTTTCTACTACATTAGGGCTTAGTGTATTACTAGCTGATGTGATGTCTCTCTTAGTTAATCCTAGATGTTATTATTGTATTTCTCTTGCATTTGTTGTTGGATGTAACTGGGACCCTGTGTACATAATCTCGTTTTCAACACATGTACTACATGCGGTGCAAATGACAATAAATTCTCTCTGACTCTGACTCTGACTAAAATCTTCAGAGTTTCCTAATGTATTCTCAGCCTGTTATAATTCAAGACAAAGAGGGGTAGCAATTTTAATACATAAAAATGTTAACTTCACAGTATTAGATCAGGTTATAGACCCACACGGTAGATATATAATATTAAAGTTATCAATATTTAGACAAAATTATTGTATAGTTAGCATATATGGGCCGAATGTAGACGACGCTTCTTTTTTTCATGACTTTTTTTCCACTCTATCAAAGCACATGGATTCCTCACTGGTATTGGGAGGTGATCTCAACTTTGGTTTAAATGACAAAATAGACAGACTGAATACAGTGGGAACTCAACGCAGTTGGCAATCTATAAATATATTTAAACAGTATATGAATGATTATGGGCTCTGCGATGCATGGCGTGCTTTTCACCCTAATAGCAAAGAATATTCTTTCTTTTCACATGTGCATCACTCATATTCTCGTATTGATTATTTCATAGTAAGCAATTCATTGCTGAACAACATTTCAGACACTAAAATACACCCTATTGCTGTCAGCGATCATGCGCCAGTTACTCTAAATTTAGATAATAAAAAAGAAACAACAAAAAATATAAATTGGAGATTAAATACATCACTACTTCAAGAAGAAGAATTTTTGCAATACTTTAAAAAAGAATGGGCATCGTACTTAGAGATTAATGAATTGCCAGGAACATCAGCAAGTACGCTTTGGGAGGCTGGGAAAGCAGTCATGAGAGGTAAAATAATATCCTATTCAACAAATAAAAAGAAAAAAGAAAATAAACGTATTGAGGAATTAGAGAAATCCATTAAACTATTACAAGGTCTACAAGGAGAGGAAACACAGCAAAAGCTACGCAAATTAAAATTAGAACTAAATGAATATATTGATAAGAAAAATAAATTCTTGATACAAAGACTCAGATTAGATAATTTTGAATACGGTAATAAATCAGGGAGCTTCTTAGCTAATCAACTCAAATTAAACAAAGAAAAAACATCTATATATGGTATTAAAGATAAAGATGGAAATATAATTCATGATGAGGGAAAAATAAACAATGTTTTTAAAGATTTCTATAAAACTCTATACACTCCACAAATAAATCCATCTAATGAGGATATTAATGAATTCTTGGAGAAAGTAACACTACCAAAACTAGATATTAGTCAATCATCAAAACTAGACTCACCATTAACATCAGATGAGCTCCATGAAGCAATTAAAAGCATGCCTAATAAGAAATCTCCAGGACCTGATGGCTATCCAGTGGAATTCTATAAAGAATTCTGGGATATACTGGAACCGATATTCTATAGAGTGCTACTTGAGTCAGAAGGAAATGGCAGGCTACCAACACATATGAATTCAGCCAATATTAGTCTCTTATTAAAATCAGGCAAAGACCCAGTATTACCTACCAGTTATCGTCCAATCTCTCTTATTAATGTTGATGTTAAAATAATTTGTAAAGTCTTATCAAAAAGACTAGAGAAGATAACTCCTGTTATTATACATCCAGACCAAACCGGATTCATAAAAGGAAGACACTCGAACACAAACACTCGCAGATTATATAATGTAATAGAGTATTCGTATTTTAAAAATATTGAAACAGCTATTTTTTCTTTAGATGCTGAAAAAGCTTTCGATAGAGTGAATTGGAATTTCTTATTTGCTACCTTAAATAAATTTGGTTTTGGGAATTACTTCATTAACTGGTTAAAAATATTATATAGTTCACCAACAGCGTGCGTCAGGACAAATAATCAATTATCTTCAAGCTTCTGTTTACAGAGGGGGACCAGGCAAGGTTGCCCACTTTCACCAGCATTATTTGCTATTTTTATTGAACCTTTAGCAGCAGCAATAAGGCAAAGTGCTGATATTAAAGGCATAAAGGGTAGAAACATAGAACATAAAATTAGTCTCTATGCTGACGATGTTTTGCTTTTTCTTGAGAACTCAGGAAACTCAATATCCAATGTTATCAAGTTAATAAACTCATTTTCAAAAGTTTCTGATTATTCTATAAACTGGACAAAATCTACAGTTCTTCCAATAAATTGTGTGTTTAATAATTCTCTTAATGAAAGACTACAATCAGGTAACATTAAATATTTAGGTGTTAATATCTCTCCTAAATTGGAGGATTTAATAAAATTAAATCATATCCCACTATTAAAGAAAATTGAAGACGATCTTACTAGATGGAGATCTCTACCCATATCACTTATGGGAAGAGTTGCCTCAGTAAAAATGATGGTGCTGCCGAGAATAAATTATTTATTCTCAATGATTCCAAATAAACCTTCAACTGAATGGTTTAAGTCCCTGGACTCTTCTATATCTAAATTCCTTTGGAAAAATAAAACTCCACGTATTAGTTTAAAAACATTACAGAAAACTAAAGATACCGGAGGATTAGAACTTCCAAACTTTTATTACTACTATTTAGCCAACAGGTTACAATATATATCAAAGTGGTTAAAACCGAATGCACTAGATGAAACTTGGATAGATATAGAACAAACTTTATGTAATAATATTAGGATTTCAGATCTACCATTTATCAGTACAGATTTAAAAAGACATGTCTGCTTTAAGAGCATCAATATTAGCTCATCTCTGACAGCATGGTGGGAGTATCTGAAAATGACAAAGTCTTCACTACTCCCATGTAGACATACACCTCTCTGGAACAATCCTGACATTCAACAAGAAAATAATATGTTAAATTTCCCAGGTTGGAGAATGAAAGGTATTGAATGTCTGGAACACATATTTGAGGGTATAGACTTTATTCCATTTAATAAATTAATAATACAATATGACATTGATAATAAATATTTCCTACAATACCAACAAATTAAGTCAATTGTAAAAAAGAAATTTAAGCTAAATAAAACATTGTTGGAAACACCAACATGTGTGTTAGAGTTTATTAATTTTCAACCACCCAAATTATTATCTAAAATATACAAAAAATTGTCTAGAATCAATGACTCGATAGCACTACCTGTTGAAAAATGGGAGTCAGATTTATCAATTAACTTTGAACAAAAAATTTGGTCTCAAGTATGTTCAAATACTTTTAAATTGACTAGAATCTCCAATTTACAATTAATACAATATAAGGTTCTCTATAGAGTACATTATACAGGTCAGCGAATGTTTAAGATGGGCTTTACACCATCTAACAAGTGCTCACAGTGCATAAGTAATACACCTGGGGCCTCATGTACAAAGACTTGCGTGGATTTCTTACTGAAAAGTGACGTACGGACAAATCCAGAAAAGTGTCTACGCACAAAAAAATCCAGATTTATCAAACCCTGCGTACACCTGAATCCACGCACATTCCTTTTGTACATCACGATGAACGTGGAACTGAGCGCACATGAGAGAGTGGCCGACTCCGCCTTTGACACGCCTCCGTATGAATATGCAAAGTCATTCAAATATGCCATGCACGACAGGAATGTCGTCTCTGCTCCATTGCAAATCATGTCGGAACGTGGAAAAAAGAGGAACTTCACGGACTGTGAACAGGAATCACTTCTGAGTGAGGCAGAGAAGCACGGAAAAAGGTTTTATTCGGCACGCCTAGCGCAAAACATACCATCCACTTTTAAACAAGAAGTTGACCCATCTGCTCTAACATGCCTGTATAGGTTAGTGGTGAGCGCGCCCGCCCTTCGTCCCAAAGGTCGTGAGATCGACTCCCCCTTGGTACAACGTTTTTTTTTTTCATTCCAGATTTAAAGAACACAGGAAAACTATTTAATAAAACAACAAGAAATAGAACAATACATGAAATGAAAGGAAGCAGACGATTTCTTGTTTTGTAAATAGTTTTCATGTGTATTTAAATCTGGAACGAAAAAAAAAAAGAGAAACGTTGTACCATGCGAGATTCGAACTCATGACCTTTGGAACTAAAGGCAACCGCGCTACACACTGACCTAAACGTAGGCGTGTTGGTACAGCTTGGTTAACTTCTTATTTAAAGAAATCACATCTCATTGTTGTCAATATCGTTGCCACTATTTGGCGCATGCTTTTATATCCACTCATCTAATTGCGTCCATGTGGATGTAATAATTGTTAATCATGTGTGTTTGGTGGGATTTATGATTATTTTCATATCATGGACACAGTTTCTCTGAATAACCTGTAAGTGTCGCCAAAGGAAATATAACCACAGAAACGTGCGTACGCAAGCAGGGGAGCAGCCGTGGATTTGTACGTGGATGCGCAGATATTCCCGTTCATATCAGATTTGATACATACGCCACTTTGCGTGGAAAGTGACGTGCGCAATGTTTTTGTGCGTGCGCACGGTTGATACATGAGGCCCCTGATGATTATATTCACGCGCTCTGGTTCTGTCCACCCGTTCAGAGGTTCTGGGTACAGGTATGTGAAGACTTGTCTAAATGTTTGAAATTTAATATCCCACTCTCTCCATCTGTTTGCTTATTGGGTATCTTTGAAGATGTTATACTAGAAAAAAATACATCCTATATGCTTTTCACTGCCTTATGCATCGCAAAGAAAACCATACTCGTAAATTGGAAAAATAAAAATAATCTTAGCATTAATCAGTATAAAAATCTTCTGTTAGATCATATTAGTCTTGAAACAGCATCTGCCGACACATTGGATCAATCTATTTGGCATTCTTTGATCGGCTCCGTTACGTAGTGAGGGTGGGGGGTCTGGGATGTGGCCTTGTGGGGCATTGGGGCTGGGGGGGGAGGTTGGGGTTTGGGGACCGGGGGTTGGGGCTGCTTGGGCGGGGAGGACCTTGTCTTCGACCTGGGGAGGACCGGGGGGGTTCTGGGGGATATCTGCTAGGGGCGGCATGCGGGCTCTCGGGTGGTCGGTGGCGGCGGTCATGGGTCGCCGGTCGGTGACCCGGCTGTGCTGGGGTGGTTTCGGGGCGGGTGCCGGGAGCTTGGGACTC